>CAUYQG010124992.1:0-108477 GCA_963574415.1 Tarsius wallacei | reverse complement strand
TCGCCAAGTTGCCCAGGCAGGTCTCAAACCCGCAGGCTCAGGCAATCCACTCACCTCAGCCTCCCAAAGCGTGGGATTACAGGCTGAGCCACCGAGCCTGGCTGAGGAAGAACTTCTTGACTAGAGCTGGTGAATCTGAGTTTGCAGAAGAAGCCCCATGGGGTTGGAACTCAAATCTCCTGAGGATGGGGTCTGGAACTGAAGTCTCTGAGGAGGCACAGAAAGGCTGTATTGGAAACCCTTCAAACTGTACTCAAGTGTAGCTGTGAAACAAATTGCCATCACTGGACAAACAAGTCTGACAGAAGCAGCTCTGCAACAGGAAGGATCAAATCCTTAATTCTTCTTCCAGTTCTGCAGTCGTCCTCCAGCAGCTTCGACTGACAGAAACCTGACTGAGAGGGGCCAGTAGCCAAGCAGAAGCCCTGGTATCATAGAGCAGAGTGTAGAAGGATGGTTCAAATTGAAGAGACAATTGGTTGACAGATTGCCCTTTGGGATACTCAACATTCATTCCAATCCATCCATCCGATCCTTCCTACACAGATTTGAACTTCTTACAATCATAAACAAATTGTTCTTTCACCTAACAAGATGCAACCCTCTTTTGTAGTACAAAGGAAGACATTCTCATCCTTTTCCCCAAAGTGAGGAGATGCAAGCTTTTGACAGTCATTGTATCCATTTCTGGGAGACGCTCACACTCTCCATTACTAGGTCATGTTAACCCTCTCCTTAAAGGTAGTCACAATTCCATCATCCAAATATTTTCTTTCTTCAAGAGTAAATTGCAAAGTTAATCTTCAACAACTTTTATGGCATAATGTAGTAAGGGAAGGAGGGCAGAAAATAAAATAATACACACAGACAGAAAAAATAAAATACGCGTAATGGCTATAGCTCTTGTTGATGTCACTGATTATTAAGGGTGTGTGTGTGTGTGAGAGAGAGAGAGAGAGAGTGTGTGTGTGTGTGTGTGTGCGTATAAAACCTTCCTTTTTCCCTTACCTGCTTTGTTTTGTTTTTTCATCACCCTCAGCCAGGACATCAGCTGGTCTGTATTTCTCACTTGGTGAGATGACCCAAATCTTCATTCTTGAAGGATCTGAGTCCTTAGAGATTTTTGTGTATTTTTGTTTGCCATTATTTCCATTCATTTTACTACTGGGCATGAAAATAGTGTGGGATGCCCCAGAGAATCCCCTGGGCTCTAGATATAGTCATTCTTGAAACCAACTCTTGGATTAATCATCCCAACCAGTAGAGTAATCTCCTTTCCTTTTCTGTTAATTCAGTGGCACAAGGAACCCAAAATGGCCAGAGAGGAGTCTCAACTTGTAATTCAATAAAGCCATGGTTGTTTCTTCTGGTAGAAACTTTTCTCCTTTGCAACCAAGACCTCCAGACTAGCAGAGTTCAAAGTTGTGATAACAGGAAGTGAAAATTCTGTGAGTGAGTTATTGCGTGTGCCACTTCCACTTCTACCCGTTGATTCTGAGATCTATGTATTCCAGCTATGGGAGAAATAGCACTATATATTGGTCCTTGATTCAAAGTATGTACTGTATTCTATATGGCAGAACACCATTATTTTAGAGGGCTGTCTCCGAACTGGAAGAACAACTGAGAGTCTAGTCGCTCACTTCACCATTCTTTTAGGCCAGTTGTTTCTGGTTGATGAGGTATATAATAAGAGTGAATTCTACGGGCCTGAGCCCACTGCCACACTTCCTTTGCTGAGAAATGAATTCCTTGATTAGAATCAATGTTGTGAGGAATACCACGATGGTGAATAAGGCATTTTGTAATCCCAAGGATAGTGGTGCTAGCAGGAACATTGCAAGTGATGACGGCAAATCCATAACCCAGAATACAAGTCTATCCCAGGATGGACAGCACTCTGCCCACTTTGTGGTGGAAGGAGTCTAATGTAGTCGAACTGCCACCAGGTGGCTGGCTGGTCCCCTTGGAACTGGTGCCATATAGGAGGCTCAGTGCTGCTCTGCTTTTGGGGGGCTAGGCACTTGGCAAGAGTACAAGTTAGTCTTAGCAAGAGTAAGTTCATGTTGTTGATCCCATGAATATCCTCCATCTATGCCTATTGTGTACCCAGGCCTCTTGAGGAAGCACTGAGGTGGCTGGGAAGAGCATCTGACTGACATCCAAAGGATGTGTTACACTTTCCCCCTGATTATCAAGAGCCTCATCTGCACTGAATGCCCATTGGTGAAGATTTATGTGGCACACAAATATCCTCCTAGCTTCATCGCCGACACAAGAGTCATGCCTACATAAAAGGTTACTATATCTGCAAGGAACACTCTCCCTCAACCTTTGCTTGGAAGACAGTGGGCATCAGTACAGTCAAACACAAGCTGAAGCTCAACAGGTGGCACTTGTCCATCCAGCCTTCCTTGGGGAAGCATTTCTTCCTCAGGAGCTCTAGTAGCACTGTCTGACTGTATAATTAATTTTCTTGGCACTTAGCTCTTGCAGGCTTGTGTTATTCTTCTTTGCTTGAAAATATATGCTTAAGGACAAGTTTAAATTAATCCTCGAGGGTGGCAAGGTGTATACATCTTTACATCAACAAAGGCTCACTCTGTGGCTCTCAGTAAACAGTAAGATGCAGTGGCAAGAGTTTGGCATTGAGGATGGGAAGTCGTAGGTTTTAGGTCTCTTCTATCCTCCGCGTTCCCCTAGACAAGTCTTAGAATGCCTCTCATCACCCCCAACACACATTTGCCCCAGCAACATGCTACTGCTCGATGCTTCTTGCCTCCATGCTGTTGTTTATGTAGAACCCTCCCACATCTTTATGAAAGATGCCTTCTTTTTTTCCCTGTGGGAGATCCAAGTCCAATCAGTTGCAGTGTTCCCTTCAAGGTAGAGGCTAGTCACAATCCCTGAAAAGACTCAAACCAAGAGGTTTGTAAAGCAAGCTACTGTCCCAGTTCCTTCAGCTGGTTCCAAAGTTGTAATTGGTATTCATCATCTTCCTTTCCTACAAACCACCTCACCATCCATTAGCATTCCGCCTGGTCTTAGTAGGGCCACTCTACCTTCACCCTTGAGGAGTCTAAGCCTGGACAGCCCTTGCTGGGCTGTGGTTGCGGTATCTAACATTCTTTCTGAGCATGTAACCACCATATGACATACCTGCGAGCCCCCTGGGTACCATACATACTCCTCCCTGCCTTTGTTGTATGGCAATAACGTCAACTCCTTGTGGAAATCAGGGTGTGTTTTCTCCTGCCATTAAAATAACACTGTTTTTTTGTTTGACTGTTTGTTTGGCTTTGCCTTTTGGTCCGTTGACATGAGGAACCCAAACTATTCAGAGGGTAGTCACAGCTTTAGATGTAGTGAAGCCCTTCATATCCCCTGACACAAGTATTCTGCCCTTGGGAACCAGGGCCTCTAACGTGGATGAGTATAATGTTGTGAAGCTAGGAAGGACAAATTTCATATGTGGGTCATGAGAGTGATCGTGAGAGTAGCCATTCCTGCTCCTACCCCTGGATTCCAATTTCTGTAAATTCTAGTTATGGAGGTCACAGCACCATATATGGGCCATTATTTCAGCACATATAATGCATCTTGGAGAAAAGGGTATTGACCCTTAGCTGGCATCTTAGCTGGAGCTACTCTTCAATTAGACTGGCTGTTTTTGGGTGATAGGATACCTGGTTAGACCATTGTATTACATGGTCATGGTCACATGCCTATCTGTTCACCTTCTTTGTCATAAAATGGGAGCTTTGATCCAAAGCAATGTATGTTATATCACGTTTATAGGTCAGACATACTATAAACCTTGATGGAGGCATTGTAAGCAAGGAAGGCAAACTCATATTCAGAGTATCAATTCTGGTAAGGAAAAATGGGTATTCCCTCCAGAGAGGTCTGATGTAACAGAGTGTTTCCAAGTGGCTGCCTGGTCTCCTTGAAAAGTTATGCTACTGGTTCAGGATAGATCTCGGTTGCTGGCATATCAGGCAGTCATCAGTGGAAATAACTAAATCAATCATGAGGTGAGGGAACCTATGCTTTGGGGCCCATGTGTAGTTTCCATTCCTTTCACCACTGTTACTCTGTTTATGGGATCATTGCATCAATATTTCTTGGCTTACGGTGGCTGGCTGATTCCACAGGACAAATAAACCTGGCTGTTGTGTGCCTGTGGTGCAGTGTATGATCTCTGGTGGGCATTAGGGAATACAAAGGTCTGCATGCTTCATGGCTACTCCCACAGGTCTATTTACATATCTCTTTATAAGACTTCATAGTTCCTGATTGTTCCTTCCAGCCAAGTCACTTGCTACTCAGAAGTTTCTGTCTATACATAGCTCTGGTTGATTTTCCTCCACCTGTAGTGAATGACAAAGTTCCTTGTCTGCCCACTGGGAATATTTACCACTGGGAAAATTTTCTTTAGTCACTCTTAAGTAGAGCTTTAATGCAACTACAATTTTTGGCTGATACTATCAGATTGCACTTTTTATAAACCAGCCTGAGGTGTTTCTTTTTCCTTAGTTGGTCCTAGGTAATATGAGCCTACAAGGTAATAAATATGAATTAAGGGAGAGGCATCAGTGAATAGAGCTAGGAGACATGGAAGTCTGACCCACCTTAACATGCTGTGACATAACTAGAAATATATATTTGGTCTCTGCCCTCAGTTCCTGACACAGAACTTATAAGAGCCTTGGGATCTCTGGACTAGTAAGAATGTCTTTTTATATGTGAATGAAATGATGGTGGCTAAAAGCCCCCTAGATAGCTTCAGGATGGAGACTGGTTGTCAGAGAAACCAACATGTGATAGAGAGTTGAAAGTTAATGTCCATCCCCCCGACCCCCAACCACCAGGTAGGGGAGAGAGGTTAGATATTAAGTTCAGTCAGCAGTGGCTAATGATTTAATCAACTGAGTGAATAATGGAACTCCATAAAGCCCTCAAAAAGGTTTGAAGAAATTCTGGGTGGGTGAACACATTGATATGCTAGGAGGGTGGGACACCTGGAGACAGCATGAAAGCTCTGTACCCCTTCCACATACCTAGCCCTATGTAATGCTTTATTTGACTATCTATCTATATCCTTTGAAATAAACTAGTAATAGTAAGTAAGGTATTTTCCTGAGTTCTGTGAGCTGTTATAGCAAATAACTCAGCCTGAGGAGCGGGTTGTGGGGACCCTTGATTTGTAGCCAAGTGAGTCAAAAGTACCGGAGGTCCAGGACTTGTGACTGGCATTCTGAAGTGTGAGCAGTCTTATGGGACTAAGACCTTAACCTGTGGGGGTCTGATGCTAACTCTAAGTACACAATATCAGAATTGAATTGAATTATAGGATACCCAGTTGGTGTCTAGAGAGCTGAACTGGGTTTTGGTGTGAAAAATAACCCCATACATTTGGTGTCAGAAGTGTTGTGGGTAGAGGAAAAAAATAAAAAGCCAAAAGAATTTTTTTTTTCCTACAGCAATTCACTTGTGTCTTCTGGATCAATAAAAAATGTGCCATGTCCATCATATGATGAATTTCTGTTATGGCCACTCAACCGTATAACTTGGTGGTTCTGATAATACCCAGATCATAGTGGACATCTCTGGTTACATAGTTCCTTGCTTTCACATGGGCATTGTCTCTAGGGCCCAGTAGCATGGGATCTCTCCAGATGATGCTTACAAAAGACTCTATAAATATCCTTATACACTATGGACAATTCCCTCTGCCTCTGATGTATGTGGCCTGCGTGCATGACAGCTTGCATCCATGGCCTGGATATGCTGCAGAGCCTATTCCTGTTGAAAGCCTTCCAAGTCACTTGATAATGGCTCAAAACAATATTCACAAGTGCCGTTTATATCCCAAACGCATGCCTTTTTCTTAGTGGTAGGAGATGTGAGAAATAAGAATGTGTCATTTATCTTAGTGAGAATGTCTCAGCCTGTCCCCACATCACTGGAAACCTAAAAACCTCACCTATGTGTCAGAATTCTGAATTTCCATGGAATTTTTTCCTCTTATTTGTTGCACTCATTTTTTCTTACTAGGCTATCTAGAGCAGTACTATACCAAGTGTGGTTTGTGACTAGTGCTGGTTTGTGAACTGTTTCCATTCTGCAATGAGATAAATGCAGAAATTAGAGGTAAGGTTTTTGAAAATTTCATAGCAATTTGACATTGTTGCGACATCTAAGTTCATAATCAGTGGATTTTTCTTATTTTACCAAGTTAGACCCACTTGGGTGTTACTGAATTCACACACAGAGTTGGCTGTAGTATAAGCTGTGAATTATACTACATGTTATATGTCACATGTTATAATGTGATATTTTCAGGACACTTTGTCAACTGTAATTTCTGTGTATAAAACCAGGAATCCATTTTTAATGAAAAGATAATCTAAGTTTAAGTATAATTTCATAAGATAAACATATTTGAACTGGATAACGAAGAATGAAATAATTCTGAAAGGACAGCATAATTGTTTTCTTTTAGATAAAAGTTAAAAATGAATACCATGAGCTTGCTTGAAATGATTTTAAATCTCTTCTACTTTTCTTGGTTAAATGCCTCTTTAAGATTTCTCTATTGTAAGTGTTATGTCATCAAAATAAATCATAGAAATGGTTTATATATGCATTATTCCTTGTGAGCAGGAATTTAGTTTAGATAGTTTTACAAGCAAGAAGTATGCTTAAAGGTATTTGGTATGAGGAAATCAATATTTCACTCATAACTTTTTGTTTAGTTATAAATAAGGAATGATAGAAAGTTTTGAGTATAATAGTGATTTTAATATAATTATGTTACAATTTAGTTTAATCTAACTAATAATCTAATGCATGACTTCAATGAACAATGTGTGCAGTTTTTGTAATTCTTTTTCCCTGTTATATTTTCCCTGATTATTTTATGGAAATGTAATTTTATATATGTCAAGTCCAATAATTTAAATCATTTTGTACGTCTTTATTTTGTTTTTCTAGTAATTCATTTTTATTAAAGTTTATAAAAGTGTCAATCTGTGATAAGTTGAAAAACAAACAAACAAAAACAGTAGCCCTTCCCTTCCCAGGATGTTTGAAAAGCACTCATTCAGTACTTTCTATTTCAACTCATCAAGTATTATCATCAATATAATGTACTTCCTTGATGGACTGCAGAATGTCAAGATGAACAAGGTCCTTGTGGACTATACTGTGGCAAAGAGTTTTCATAGCTCTTGGGAAAGGTTGTGCCTGTGTATTGCTGCCCTCACCATGTAAATGCAAGCCTTAAAAAATCGATTCTACTGACAGAAATCAAGTTTACATTTGGCATATCAGTGGCTATGTTCCAAGCTGGATTGATCTAACCCTGAATAAAAAACACATCTATCAATCAGCTATAACTGGGGCTACCATCTGTTTAAATTTACAATCGTATATCCTTATTTGTCACATTAAATCAGTTTTCACAGAGCCAAGATAGGTCAATTCAAAGTGGACATGATGTGGATTATCATTCCTGTGCCTTAGAAGTTTTGAATGGTGGTAACTTCTGCAATTTTCCTAGTTATAACATTTTTTTCTGATACACTATTTTGGCTAGAGGTGAGGATGAGGAGTTTCAGGGGCTTCTGCTAGATTTTTTTGTTGTTGTTGCCTACTTTAATAGTCTTACTCATTGGGTCACAGAGTCTATGTAAGGGTTCTGCCAGATGGGAAAAAATAACCACAAATGGCTTGATATACTCAGTGGACTCACCGTGAGTGAGCTTGGCTCATGCTCCATTTACCACTGGCCTCTGCAAACCTCTACTCTAATCTGAGAATTATGATAGTTTTTTTAATTTCTTGGTAGCAGAGTCAGCTCAAATCCTGTTTCTAATGGTTCTTGTAAAGTCAAGGTATTTTCTTTTCCCCAGAGCACTTATCATGGCAAAAATTCTCATGACACTTTTGGAAAAAATGGGGATAGTATATACTATGTATACTTGTAATGATAGTGTAGGAACTTTTTGTAAGTTGACCCAGACTCCAGTTCAGCTATGGGTTCTGGGTCTGCTTTAAATAATGGAACTTGGCAAGGGCCTGTAAATTTCCATTGTGGCAACTGATGTCACCCTTTTGTTTGTCAGTTCTTGATTTTTTAAAAAGTATACAACCAGCATGACACTGCAGGTAGCATTGTTTCTCCATGATGACTTAGCTGTTAGCACAGTTCCCTGCAGTTCAAGCCCCACTGATAGCCTCAGGCCTTGCAAACTGGAACTACAGGTACATGCTACCACGCCAGGCTAATTTTTAAAAATTTATTGTAGAGATGAGGTCTCGCCACGTTGTGTGGGCTGTTCTCAAACTCATGAGCTTAGGCAATCCTCTCACCTTGGTCTCCCAAAGTGCTGAGATTACAGGCTGAGTCAACGAGCCGGCTGCAAACTATGTTGATAATTATACCCATTTGCCTCTAATGGTTAAATGCTGCCATCTGTCCTTTACATTTAAAATTCCATGATCCCCAATCATATCACTTAGTGTTAAATCAGAGAGGCTGAACAATTGAGAGATACATAGACATATACAATAAAGAATTGGCATATGTGATGGTGTGGACTAACTAGGCAAGTCTGATATTCACAGGGCAGGCTGTCAGGAAAGGCAGGCTGGAACACTCAGGCACAAGCCAAAGCTACTGTCCATAGACAGAATCCCTTTTTCACTCGGGGAAGCCCTAATCCTGCTTTTAAGGCCTTTCGGCTGATTAAATTAGGTCTACCCAGATTATCTATTACCATTACTTAAAGTCATCAGATTATGGGCTTTAAGCACATCTACAAAATATTACGCCAACATTTAGATTAGTTTTAGATTGTATAACTGGAGACTGTAGCCTAGCCAAGTTGACATTAAAAAGACTACCCCTTGTCAACTTGGCACTCATATATATTTCCTTAAATGATACATAATCTCCAAATAAAGACAATAACAAAGTCATATTTCTGCCTAACCTTAAAAAATAATCCTGAGTACAACTGAGAACACATCAACACTTTCCCTAGAAGAAAATACAAAGTCCTTGGATGATGTTCACTGTTATTCTTTGTCTTGCATTCTAAGTACTGAGATATAAAGTTAACTATTAGTAATATGGCTTATGTTAGATAATAAAGGAATATTTGGTGAGTATATATACCCTCTCTATATATTCATACCAAAATATGGAAGACATACTCAGAATTATTATAATCCTTGTTTCTACAACTGTCACATGGTCATAGCTGGTATGTAATCTATCCTTTTCTACTATTCAGTCCACATTCATTTTTTAAAACTGGTTGTGGTTCTTTGCCTCCTAGGGTAACTCAAACCTTCATTCCTGCCAGGCACAGTGGCACATGCCTGTATTCCTAGCTACTCAGTAGGCTGAGGCAAGAGGATCACTTGAGTTCAGCAGATCTGGGCTGTAGTGGGCTATGCCGATTGAGTGTCTGCACTAAGTCTGGCATCAGTACGGTGATCTCTCAGGAGTAGGGGACCACCAGGTTGCCTAAGAAGGGGTGAACTGGCCAAGATCAGAAGTGGAGCAGGTCAAAACTCCCATTGGTAATCAGTAGTGGGATTGTGCCTGGGAATAGCCACTCTACTCTAGCCTGGGCAACACAGTGAGAACGCGTCTCTTTTTTAAAAAATAAAAAATAAAAATAAATAAAGAAACCTTCATTCCTGAAAAGTCTGTGCCATTCGCAGTCCTGCCTAAATTGGGTTGTTGTAGTTTTCCACTGATTTTAATCACAGAACACGGGAGTACTCAGAGAAGCCCTAAAGGATCTCCTGTATTCTAGACATACTTTTTCTTTTCTCCTTTGTGTACAACCCATATTACCCTTGGTAATCAAGATCAATCATCTCACCTAGGACAAGAATCCCCATCTTTGGCTATTGAGTCAGAGATTTACAAGAAGCCCAGACTGACTGGGTGACAGTCATTCAGTACAGTGGAGGAAGCATTGTTCTCTTTGGAGCTAAGACTTCTAGACCAGCAGAACCTAAAGTCACAGGGATGGGAAGCAAATGTTCTGCTGTATATCACTAGGAGAAATAGTTAATGGAGCCACTCCCACTTATACTCTGATTTCTAGATACATAAATCCTGGCTATGAGAGAAATAACACATATATTGGATGCTAATTTAGAGCATATACAGCCTTCTGGAGAAACTTGTCCTAGCTTTGCAAGGTATTGCTACCCAGCTGGCACCATAAACCAAGTTTATGATAATTCATTGCCATTCTTCAAGATCTATCTGTCTTCGACATAAGTAAGTTAAAGGGGGATGTGGTAGGAATCACCACCCCTGCATCTTTCAAGTTCTTAATGGTGGCATTGTTGGGGCTTAGATACCCCCAAATCAGACACATTGACAACTGAAAAAGCTACAGATGCCTAAAGATCACTCAGACCTTCTTTCGCATGGTCATAAAGGAATTCTCTGAACTACCTCACCTAAAAGGTCACAAGACGCTCATTCCAGATGGATCTGACTCTATACCCAGAAGCCAAGAAGAATACAAACCAATAGGCCTTACTAAGTTCCCCCTAGTTATTACCATCAAGTCATACCCCATTTTTGTCTATTCATGCTTCTCTACAACTATTCACTTCTTTCATTAAAGAGCTTAAAAATATGCTGTTTTCCCTGGGTCTTAGGATCTTTATTTATGAAGGTTCCTGTGTCATGTAAAACTTTGGTTAAACAATTTTGTCATGCTTTTCTCCTTTAATCTAACTTTTGTTATGGGGTGTCAGTCATAACCCTTGAGATGGATGAGGAAAAGGTATCACTTTCTTTCCCCTATAGTATTAATCTATGCACCTCCTCCAGGAATGCTGTGTGACTTTTGTTTTATTATTTCTGTAAGTATATGCAGTTCCACTTGACCTTTCTCACCATAATATGCCTTTTTTTCACAAGACAGGAATGGAACCAGTGTGGGCATTCTGCCAGTTGCTAAAAATGTCTATTCCAATTATGGATTCCAGAGCTGGAGGAATAACTACTGAATGGGTTCACAGATCCACCAGGCCCACTGGGAGATGAACCTGAGTAAAAATTATATTTATTATCTGGCTTCTATAAGCTCCTACTCTGACTGGTAGGCCACAATAACATTTGGGGTCTCTAGGAATTAATGTCAGAATAGAGCCAATGTTTTAGTCATCCCTGAAAGTTGTGACTGTTTCTCTTTCCCCAATGCAGTTACCTTGTTAAATGGCCGTAGATCTCTTTTGAGAAGCCTGGGGAAAAGATTAGTAGTATAAATTTTTGGCAGTTAGCAGGGTCTTTTCTTAAGGGGACCTGGGCTTGCTTTCATTCAGGGAGTTCTGAATCTATAAACAGGCTCAAGTCTGGAAATTGACTGAGGGGCTATGACTATCTGTTTCTGTAATACAAATTGAACTTCTGTTCACTAGACCTAGAATTCTTCAGCTTATGCAGATCAGGTAATAATTAGTAGACTGCCCATCTGATTTTTTTTTTCCTGAGGACACGATGATCAACTAGCCAGTGCCATAGGTCTCTGAGAGACAGACTATTCTGATTATTGTTTTGACTCTGTTGTCCATTACAGTAGCCATGCTGATCTGACTTTTGGGAATTAAGTGCCACCACTTGAGGTCTGCTGCCAGCATCCCATTATACCCATTGCATTTAGGGATTCCAGTTCAATGGTAGTAGTTCCCATTAAGGTTTCTGATCTGCCACGAACTATCAGTGAATGCTTTAAGGATGCTGTGGCTCCCATCGTAAAGTTTATTTCTCATAGTATAGGGAAAGATGTGTTTTCTGGGTCATCCTGTGGTAGGTGGATGGGTCTTACATGATAAATTCACTCTAGTATATTAGTCCCCCTAAGTTTTTGAATACCTTTTTCTACAGGATACCAAAGCAGTTTTAGCATTTCAACTTCATCTAGCGTAGACAACATTTAGATCCATTTTTCAGCCACCTAACTAGATTGTTAAAGCTCTTCCTACCCACTCAAGCTAAACTTGAATCTGTTTAGTGGGCCCATATTAATATATCCAGCTTGACCCAATTTTATGCTCCTTTCACCCTGATCCCACAGTCTTAATGTTCATTCCCACACACATTTGCCAGATTTCTATCTGGGTAAATTAGAAAAATAATGTTGCTGTTCTGATGCATAGTGAACCTTCTTGTAGATCATACTTTGTACCTTGCTCTTTGGGACCAGTTGAGAGTTGAATCTAGTTCTAGGTTTAGAAGCAAAGAGGGTTGACAGGGATAGGTCCTGAGGAGACACAGCAGTGTCTTGCAAGGCAACTACTTTAGGGAAGGCCATTACAGTTTCTTCAGGCAAAAGAGGGCAAACTCCTCAGGCAGGGGTAGAAGGGCTGCTTACACAAAGAAGGCTCCACAAAATTGATGGACCCCATGTTCACTGGGATCTACCCATATATCCCCGTTCTAGTTTTGGGGTCCTATTTCTTCCCAATCCATGCCATCACTTTATCAGAAGATAGTCTGCAAAGTTGGAAATACAATTTGTGTTGTAATTCAGTCACTAGCAGAATAATATTCTGGGTGTAGATTTTCAGAAATCTCACCCCTGAGGCTACAGGAGATAAAGATTTCTTTCAAGGAAGAGATATAAGCTTTCAGGATTTCATTCTAAGCTCAAAGAGAACTTTGCAGAGTTTTAGGCAGGGTAGTGACATGTATTGATTTACAAATAAAGAGAAATTCTTTAGCTCCTGTGTTAATGATGACTTATAGGGGAAAATGAAAAGATTATTGTTGTAGTCCTCCCATAAGATGATGGTGGCTTGGACCATAGTGGTAGCAGTAGATATGAAAAGCAGCAAATCAATATGGAATATACTTTGAAGGTAAAGTCATAATGAATTGCTGACAGATAGGCTATGAGGGGTAACAAAAAGAAAGAGTTCAAGGATGTCCTCCAAGTGTTTGGCTTGAGCAATTGGGTAGATGATGGTGACACTGTTCTACTTGGGAAATATGAGAGTTATAGGGTTAAGGTGGGAGGAATCAAGAGTCAAGTGTGAGAAACACCTTTTAGACATCAATGTGTAGATGTCATGTAGGCAGTTGAATTTTGTCACCCATTAATTTACTCATTTCAAACTGACTCTAATATAGTCCATATTCAAATATTGCCAAATTTGCCCCAAAATGTTTGTTACTGCAATTCTTTGTTTAATATAGGACCCGATCTTATATCACACATTGCATTCAGCTCTGATATCTCTTTAGTCTCTTTAACCTGAAACACTTCTTAAGCATTTCTTGATCTTTTGTGACATTGACTGTTTTGGAGAGCTCAGGCCAGCTGTAACGTAGAATGTCCTTTATGGGGATTTGTATGATGGTTTCCTCATGGTTAATTTCAGATTAAGTATTTTTGGCAAGATAACTACATAAATTATCATTCCAAGAGGCACAGGGTACCAATTTGTCCCATTCTCGGTCTTATTTACTTGGACTACTTGTTTAAATATTGTCCTCCTATTCTCTACTGCAAGAGTATCATTTTCTCCTTTGTGACTAATTAATAATCTAAGGGGAGATACCTTGGGACCGTAAATATAGTAGTCATAAGTCACCCAAAAGTTTTAGCATCCGATGGTGATTCTTGCCTGAATCAATTATTATTTTGATATTCGCAAAATGATGACTTTTTAACTAAGTAATTTCTCCTTCATCGACTAGTTGTCATTCATCTGAAAGGAAGAGCTACCATATACCATTGAAATCATGTATGTCTCTCTCACCAGACAATGAACTTCCTGAGAGCAGGCACTGTGCTTTGATCCAACTCTAATGCCAATGCTGTGTGCAGGATTGATGCTCAAAACATATGTACTGAGATGAACTATACTGAATTCACCCTTCACATGGGGGAGATATTAAAAATACCTGCCTTCAAAGGTTTCTGTGAGGCCCAAATGAGATCTTGCACATGAGAGAGCTTTGGGGCCTATAACAGGCCGTACACATATGTGCTGGGTCCTTGTTAGAGGCTCATCCCATGCCCATCTCAAGGCACACCATGGCAGATCCATGACTCCCTAACCCAGCAGGAGGCGAGAAGTCAGTGGGAACAACTATGAAAATCAATGTCTAAGAAAATGGCGACAGCAGCAGGCTCTCTCTGGAGCCTTTGCCCCCCTTCTCTCTTTGACTTCATGGAAGGGCTGGTTGGTGCTCATGCTTTGTTGATTCCATTTCCCCCTTCTCCCTCCCCTTTCTGCACACCACTCTGCCTGTCTCTCTCACTCTCTCTCCTCTAGAAAAGCAGAAACTCTCCTGCAGCTGTCAGGCTTCTTTCCCTGAAGAATATCTCTAATCGCCCCGCCTGATTGGGTCTCGTTAGCGGGCTGGTGGCATTGATTGTACTCAATCAGCATCCTCCTGCCCAGCTGGGAAAATGTCCCATTTCTTCCCCCATTTTATCTACTTTTCCTTCTACAACTATTTTACAGTTTTTCTGGGATTAAAAAAAAAACACCAAGACCCCAAACCAGAATTTTCTTATGTCCCTGGTTGTGAGAGTCTTTGTGAATTTACTTTGCACAAAGATTTCCTGCTCTCTTTATTCTAGAGAATTTCTGGAATTTCCCAGTGGAATTTCTGGGGACACACACTCTTTTCCCCAACCCTCATACTCGTCAACAATAATAACAAAAAATAACAAGAATAAGCATTTACTTATCCTTACTGATGACAGAACGTGTTTGCATAAATGAACACATTTGTGTCTCACAGCAATCCTGTGGCATAAATGTTATTATTATCATCATCACTCCTTTTGGTGGATGAGAAAACTGAGGATTAGGAAGGCAAAGTGACCTGCTTTATGATCAGACAGCTAGGAGGTAGCAGAGCTGGGACTTGGATACATGTAATTGGCTCCAAAGTATGGCAATATTCTAATACTCCATGCCCCACCCTGAGTCTAGGTGGTGGCAGCCTCACCCCATGGCAGAAGGTGGTTCTGATTCTGGTAAGGTTAAGGTGGCATCATGCTTCCCTGGCACAACCAGCAGTGATCACTGTGCCTATGGGTGGAGTAGGCAGCCTCTTGGGAGTTCTGAAGGACTTCCCCGTGCTCACACTCCCAATCTCTCCCTGGCTGCTCCAACACAGTGGGGGGCATACATTCACCTCACTTTTCTAACTCGAAGGACCTGAGGAAATGCACTGCAAGAGTAGAGGGAGAGAAGGAGAAAAACATTCAGGTTATGATGGGAGATTCCTCTAGGTAGGTCAGACCCAGGTGGGGTGCAGAGGAATTCGAGTCCTTCCCTGCCTTTGGCACCTGGTACCCAGGGCAGCCCCATGTGATTAACGGACACTGGCATTGATGTCTTAAGACCTGGCTTCAACATCCAGTTTTTCTGCCCACTGTCTGTGACACCTTGGGCACAAGTATTACAGTATTTGCCTTCAATAAACATAGTGCAGGGATTGAGGGGGTGGGGATCAAAATCATCCTAATGTCCCAACAGGAGAAAGTTAATATGTACACGTGAGAAATAGTACAGGCATGAGATTTAGCATGTATGCTGTGCAGTATTGTCAGAATTCCAAGTGTTCTATGGTGATGCAAAAAGCTGCATGATCTCCATCAAGACTGAAAAGAAAAACTGAGGATTTTGATATGATTCAACTGCTCATGCCTTAATCTAGACATTTCTATCCAGATGGCAAACCGCTGGGGCTCACACAGCAGCTCTTACCCATGTTCATGCTTGCAGCATGGGGCGTAGTTTCCTCCTTCCCTTCAGGGATCTAATATTTTGGTTGCAGCCTATTTATGATTACTTGAAAATAATGCCCAAACGAATACTCTTGCCCTCAGTAAATCCTTAATAGTTCAGGAGACTTTAGCATCACAGAAAGTAGGACTTACTCTTGCCTCTCATCCTATGAGTGTTGTAGTCATGCTCATGTTTCTGTTTCTTCATAGGTAGAAATGGGAGTGATAATATATCTCATGAGGTTGTTGTGAGAATTTAGTGAGATACTGGGTGTAAAGGGTTTTTTGTTTTGTTTTGTTTTATATAGGCTCTCACTCTGTCACCCAGGCTGAAGTATAGTGAGTGGCACAATCATGGCTTACTGCAGTCTCAAACTCCTGGGCTCAATCAATCCTCCTGCCTCAGCCTCCTGAATAGCTGAGACCATAGGCACACACTGTCATGCCTGCCTAATTTTTAAATCTTTTTTGTTTTTGAACTCCTGGCCTCCCAAAATGCTGGGATTAAAGGTGTAAGCCACCATGCCCAGTCATGGGTGTAAAAGTGTTCCTAAAGAATAAAAAGCACTCTACAGATTTAAGGAATTTTTTGTATTTCTATGTACTTCCCCACATGTTGTGTTTTGTGATTGTTTGTCTTATCACTCTTATTTAACTGTAATTAACTGGAGGGTGGGATACCTATCTTATTAATATCTATATTATCAGTATATTGTATATTGTCTGGAACAGAGCAGGTGCTTAATAAATATTGGGTGGATGAATGGTTGGATGGACAGACAGGTGGATGAATGAATGAATACAATGATGCTTGAGAATTAGAAGATAGCAAGGCTGGCAAGGTATATGAAGTTCAATAACAACAACTACAGTTATAGCTTAATTTACCTCCTTTAACCCTCACTAACACCTGTGAGGTAGGTATTATTACTCCCATTTTACAAACGAGAAATCGTCCGCTCAGAAAGGCTCACAGCTAGTAAGTTGCTGAGTTGGGATTCAAGCCAGGTCCATTTCCAAAGCCCAAGCTCTTTCCACCATAGCTGCATCATCTCAGCAGTCCAAACATTCTATCCTGAAGATTTCTGCTCCTGTTAATGCTCTATCACTAGGTGGTTTTGTGGTTGGATGATGTTCAGATTTAACCTTCTCCAGGAGTCCAAGTAATCTGTGCTCAGGGGTCTGTGGGAGAAAGCACACGTGAGGGCTTGGAGTCCATCATCTTGCTGGGCAGCAATGGCTGCAATCTGGTGAGCAATTGTTTTCCACAGCTCTTCCTGAAGAGTCCACTAATCTGAACTACTGTGCAGTGAGATGGGCTCCTCAAAGCATCAGACCCATTATCCGTTTCCCATCGTAGCATCACAACCGTCTATTGCTGGACCTGCATGGGTTGCTGAGTCCTAGGGCTGCCAGAAGGAGTGAACGTAGTCAGAGGAACTTGGTGCTGATTGGGGACCAAACCCAAGACCTCTTTCCTGAAAGCAGAGAAAGACAACAGATTGCAGAGGGGTAAAATTTCCTGTCAACACCCATTTGAGTCTCTGGATACACCCATGTTCTTCCAAATTATGTGAACCAGGGTATTTGCTGTTTTGTTTATGTTCATTTGAGTTGGGATTCTGTCACTTGCAACCAAAGAACCTTGATTAATACACTGCACTTACTCGTTTTCACATAGCATGCTCTTTATGTTTTATTCTATTATTTTATTCTTTCTTTCCACTAGACTTGGAGCCCTGGGAAGGCAGGGGCCATGTCTTATTCACTTCTGTATTGCTGGTTGTACTTAGTACAGAGCCTGACACATAGAAGGTGTTCAATAAATGCGTATTTTAATAATTATGATGTATAATTCTTTTATACTTGGAGATTTGTCTTGATTTCCTATGATACCTACTGTGTGCCTAGACTTGTACTAGGGGGTTTTACAGGAGCATCGCATTATCTCAATTTTACCTCTCACAGGGCTTTCAGAATAGGTAGTATTTCATGATCTGCCACTACCGTTCCTTCTTCCTTTGCAAAGTACGGGGAGTCCCCCTCAAGCCACTCAGCAAACACACAGTCAGAATATGATAAAAATACTTTGAACCTTTGTTTTAAAATCTTGTTAAATTTTCTGTTTAAAAATGTTTTGTTCACATAGTGATAGGAGGTCTTTTAGAAATCAGTTCTGAGGAGCAGTCTTCCTAAGGCAGTCTGTCTGCATTCAAAGCAATTTGGAGAGCGAGCTGGTTGCTAGGGGCAACACTAACTTCTAAGGGGGGGATTTCTGCATGTGAATATAAAACCAATGCCCTGGGACCCTGAAGGAGTGGGGTCCTCATGTGGAGGAGCAAATAAATGGAATGTGGCCCAGAGGCCTTGGGACCGTGCTGGTTTCCTTCTTTTGGTGACCAGCAGGCTTTCGGGCCACTTGCATGGGGCATGAAGCCATAACCCGAGCATACAGGTGGCAGCTATCCTCCCTCTGATGAAGCTGCCTGGAAGACACAAAGGTCTCAAGTAACTACAGTCACCTTCCTGTGGGGGCCAGTTCCATGGACCGGCACAGTCCAGATTAGAGCTGGGGTGTTGCATCTCTAGTTATTCATGGTATTTATTTACTTATTTTTTCTTAAATCACCATGCAACAAAATTATTTTTTTTCCTCTTGACCTACCATTTAATGAATTTTATCACATGAAAGATTTGTGTGACTACCACCACAATCAGGATACACAACAGTTTCACCATCCCCCAAATTTCCTTGCACTATCCCTACACTTTCCCCCACCTCTGTCCCCTGAGGACCACTGATCTATTCTCTACCACTAAAGTTGTGTCTTTTTGAGAATGTAACATACATGGAATCATAGAGTGTGCCACCTTTTGAGACTGGCTTCTTTTACTTAGCACAATGCCTTTGAGATTTATTCAGATTGTGGTGTGGCTGCATAGCCCCTTTTGATTGCTGGATAGTACACTGTAGCATTTATGTACAGTTGATCTTCATCATTCCTGCATTCCATATTTGAAAATTTCCCTACTTGCTAAAATGTGTAACCCCCAAATCAATACATATGGCACTTTCCTAGTCAATTGCAGCCATGTGCAGAGTGGTGAAAAATTTGAGTTGTCTGGTGCACACAATCCCAGCTGAGGTTGGACAAGGCAACACTCTGCCTTCTTGTTTTGGCTTTCATACGATTAAAATGTCTTACTTTTGGTCTCTAGGATGCCACCGGTTTTTGCGTTTTTGTGCTTTCTGTTGGTAATTTTGTTGTTTAAAATGGCCCCAAGCTGGGTGGCTGAGGTGGGAGGATCACTTGTGCCCAGGAATTTGAGGTATGCTATGATCACACCTGTGAGTAGCCACTGCACTCCAGACTGGCATCATGGTGAGACCCCATCTCTTTTTTTAAAAAAAGGGTCCAAGCACAGTGCTGAAGCATTGTCTAGTGTTCCTGCCTTGTGGAGAAAATAGATGTTTTAGATAACTTCATTCATGAGTTATAGCACTGAATTGGCCTTGAGTTCTACGCTAATGGGTCAACAATATGTATTCAATAAGATGTCTTTAAATAGAAACACGCTTTTAAAAAAAGTTATATATCGATCAGTTTATAAAAATGTTGTGACCAGAGGCCCTCAGAACATAACCCTTTATTTACCCTGAGAATAAAGTTTCAGTACTTGCTAATTCAAATGTGTGCTGTGACTTTATAGAACATAACTACCACGAGCAATGAGAATCGACTATAATTATAGTATGTATCTAGCTGAGCCCTGGGCTAGTTAAAGCGGGTATCCTGCAGTATTTAAGATCCTCTCCCTACCCTCAGAGTGCTTCTAATCAGGTAGAGCTGATCGCTCTTTCCTAGTTATGTCATTTGAAGGAAAATTTATTTTCTTAGTTTTGGGGAGGAGAGAAGCTAAGGCTCCAGGGGACCTGGATATTGGAGAAATTGTTCTGTGCAGACTGAGAGGAAGGCTGGTCTTGTTTTTCAGAAGGAGGACAGAGAAATTGAGGGTAAGAGGGAGTCAGTGAGGTCACAGAAGACTCTGTCTGCCACGGCCTTTGTCCCAGATGTCACACATTTTCAGGAATGTTTCTTAATGCAGGTCATGCTTGGGGCACATGTGTTGTTTGAGGAGTCTCCATGGGGGGCCCTGCTTCATGCCCTGGGTGGTGCTGAGCAGAATGGAGAGAGCATGGGTGGGTGCAGGAGCAAGACCACAGAGCAACCAGCCTTGGGAACCCGTGGAAGTGAGAGGGGGCCCTAGGCTCCTGCAGCTGAGAACTGGCCATTGGGGTGGAACTTATCTCTTTTGGGGGGGTTGGGGTTGGGGAGGAAGCCTCAGCTGACATCCAGGCGACACATGGAAAAGTGGTTAACAGTGGAAGACCTAAATAATCAATGACTAGAATGTGCAGGACAAACCCAGGTGTTGCCTGAGTCAGATGTGAGTGGGTCTGGGAGGGCTTCAGCTTCATCCAAGCTCCAGATTGAAAGTAAAGGCTCTTTATCTCCCAGCACCTTAACAATAATAGTGAGAACAGTAATAAATAACAGCTAGCGTATAAAATCAGCTTTTAATCCACCAGGACATTTTACACACATGATTTCCGTGACTCTCTACCTTTCTTCCAGGACAGACGGCTTTTCAATTTACACAGATTATAAGCATAGATAAGACTGCGTGTGGGTTGCGAATAAACCCGGTGCTGCCAACAATAACACTACGTCCTTCTCATCTGAGGGGACATTGAAGTACAAGCAATACAAGTGAGTTTCTGCATCCTGTTTTACTAAGAATGGTAACAAGACTACTTGCTCCAAACCGGGGACCGGCGTGTAGTGCTGTAACCCCAAAGTTAAGAACGTAGCATTACCACCCGCAAGCTGGTAACTGTGATGTCGTTCCCAGCCCTAGTTTTCAAGGGTCCTTAACAATCCTCATGGAAGCATTGAGAGGCCGACACACTGGCTCGGCCCTAGCTTACTTTACAAGGGATCCTTCTGTCCGCTATACCAGGTTCTCTAGGTCTTCCTTGGTCTCCTTACCAGTCATAAGCATCAATTGGCCAGTTACAAAAGATTTCCTGGACGCCCCACCCCAGACAATGAATGCTGTATCTCCCCTAGCACCTGTGCCTGCCACATCCAGGGGCCGTGCATAAGGAATTGACAGCAGGCTGAGGGGGCCCTGGCAGAGGATGTCTCCATCCCCCCTGCCAGCAACGGTGGCTCCGTCTTCTATTTATTTATTTATTTATTTATTTATTTATTTTTAATTAATTAATTTATTTTAGAGATGAGGTCTCCCTATGTTGCCCAGGCTGGTCTCGAACTCCTGGGCTCAAGTGATTCTCCTGCCTCGGTCTCCCAAAGTGCTTGGATTATGGGCGTGAGCCCCCACACCTGGCCATGACTACTGTTTGAGAACTCTGGGAGTGAACTGGACTCTGGAGGTGAGCGAGGACACATCTCTTTCTCAGTCCCTCCTGAAGTTTCCTCCCATGTGGAGGGAGCTCAGGTGGGGCGCCTCCTGGCTTCCCTCCCTCCCTTCCTCTCTGCCTTAGGGAAGGAGGGTAGTCTTTCTGGATTGGGGATTTAGGAAGAGTGCACGGGGCATGCTCAGCTTGATTCCTGCTAGTTTATTTCCTTTGATAAAGGTCAGACTGATTGCAGAGGGTCCAAGTTGTCTTCTACCCATCTGTAACACTGGATCTTAGCTGAGCAGAGCCTCCACCATCACCAGCACCACGTGGGAGGCTGTCAGTCTGTGCTGCCTGCGATGGCTGACTCTGGGACCCGGTAGGCCCATTCACTCTCTCACTCAGCCATATTCACCAACTTAGCCTCTGTTAGCAACAAGGGTGGCATTTCTGTCTCCCATCTGCCACCGTTAGTCTTTTCTCTTTGCTTTCTAGGAACATGGAGGGAAAGGAGGGCGCACTGGGCAGTCCCTTAATAGAGACAGACAGAACCCAGGGATCTTTTTAACTCTTCCACCAACCAGGTCTGTCCCTATTTTCACATCTGGCTCAAAACTCACCCATTCCAAGCAGTCTCTCTGGAGTAGTTGCGATATTCTGAGTCACGGCTGAGTGGAATGGCAGGATATCAATGCTGAAAGGGGCCTTGGAGATGACCTGATCTAACATCTCCCCAGAAAGCCTTGCCGCTGTGATACAGAAGACCAATGGCACCTGCTTAAAAGGGCTGGTGTGATTTTGGGGACTGTTTTACCCTCTCAAAGTACTAGTTTCTTCACTGGCAAAATGGAGCTAACTCATTTCTGCCTCTCAGGGTTGTGGTGAGGATTAAATGAGACGGTGCAGAATGGCGCCTTGCCAATTTTAAGGCCCGTGCAAATAGAGTGGATTGTTCGTGGTGATTCAGTGGGACATGGAACCCAGGTTTTCCTGGGGTGGGGAATCCCAGGGCTCCAAAGGCTGGAGGCCTTTCCAGGGCCCAGAGAAATAGAATTAGAGGGCAGAAAGTTATACAAAATGTACTTTGGACATTGGGTCTCTGACCTGCTGGAGGTGTGTGTGTAGAGTGACGTCCCTGAAGACCTGGCCACATAGGCACAGCTTCCAGTCACTTCTGGATGTGCCTGCAGGGACCACGCAGACAGGATGGTACCCAAACTGTGCAGTGTAGGGAAGGTCTGGAGAAGGGGGTCAGAGAGAGCTGTGCCCCTGAGGCAGAGGAGACATCTGCTCCTGGACCCCAGGACCCTACGCAAAGGGTCTCTGGGAAGCCACCATCTTGAAACTTTGCCCTCGGGTGGAAGTCAGGGCAGGCTTAAAATCATGGCATGCCACCTACTCTCTCTTCACACAGACTCACTCCCAGCCCACCCCTGAGCCTGAAGGAACCGACGTGAGACCCAGCTCTCTCCTAGGTCAATTCCTGCACCCCAGCCAGTCATCCCTCCATTCTCTCCCTTCCCCATTCTCTCCTGTGACCCAGGAGTGGCTGGAGTTCTTATAAAAACCTGGACATGACCTCCTCTATGGAGATGGAAGATAGCAAAGTCATTGCTCCGTTCTGGGCCTTGGTTTCCTTTTTTCTTTTTAAAAATATACAAAATATTTATATTGCTGAACTAGTAACAGGGGACGGTCTTCGTGTCTGTAAAACTTTGGAACCACATAGTTGATTTGTTAAATCTAGTCCACGCCACCTTCCAAAAATCAGAAAAAAATTTCAGTTAGCTTCATTCTTTGATGCCTCATCAAAATTTTCTGAGATCTAGTTTCCTTTTGTCTTAAATGAAAACAATACTCTTATGCAATCCTTGGTGCCTCAGTTTACTAGTATTGTTCTCAGAAAGTTTTTACTAAAACTGATTGGTGCCTGGCACTAAACCACTAAACCATACATTGCAGCCTTTGCTCCCTGGGAATGTGTGTGTGTGTGTGTGTGTGTGTGTGTGTGTGTGTGTGTGTACACAGGCAGGTTTTGCTCACATCAAACAAACTGGTTATATAAGAACCTGGGCTTACACTAATGATAAATTAGGGGATAATTATTCACTTTATGAAAGGATTCATGTTAGGATTCCCCTAGTGCATTTATAATGTGATTCAATTTACACCATATTCAGCAACCGTCTATTGTGTGAAGGGAGGCCCTCTCCGCAGAAACAAGAACGTGTAGGCAGTTTTTGAGCACTATGGAAGGAAAGAATTAGAGATACTGAAGAGGTCTTTATTGCCTAACAATGGGTAATGCTAGCGCCTGGGAACAAAGGTGACTGTGGACCACTGTTTGTCGGGGGCACTGCCGTGCCACCTGGGGCTGGGGCGTAAGTCCAGTTCCCTGCTCACATGTCTGGCATGGGGCTTGGAGGTGATTGTGGGGCTGGGAGTGGTCAGGGGGCCAGGAGTTCTGACTTTGGTGTCAGGTATTACAGAGGAGGATGCAGAGAACTTGGTTACAGGGTTTACCTTCCTCGGCGGAGGCCCGTGAGGGAGGTTCTCAAGGAGACCAGGGTTCCCAGGATAGCTCTGGGATCTGCCCGATTCTCATCACTTTACAGATGTCGTTTTCCTACACCACCCTCTGCCGCCTGCCCAAGCTTGTTTCCCATATCACGGTCTGGGACTGAATTCCAAGTTTCTCTCATCCATTTCTTCATCTCGTTCAGGACTTTGCCGAGCTGCCCAAGTGGATGAGAATCTCCTCTTCTGAAGCTCCCTGGGGGGTGAGCTACACCATCTCCCTCAAACATCTTTTCCAGGGTTGCGTCTTCATGACCACTGGAGGAAGACAATGCGTTCCAGGACACGGAGCCACGCTTTATTAGGCAGTCAACAGAAGAGCACCAGGAATTTGTAGTCAGAGAAGTGGCATGGTCAGAGGTGGGTTTTATAAAGATGGTTCTGATGGGGGAGGGTGGGGACTACGCACGTGTAGGTTGGCGGGCCAGGGACAAAGGCACTGGGCATGGGAAGACGGCATGTAGAGGACACGTGACTCTGTGAAGACACATCTGGAAGATCTCTGGAGTTTGGAGCCGGGAAAGGCCTTCGGATGCCTAAAGACTATCCCTGACTCTGTGTGTCTTTAAGAAAAGCACCTCCACTTCCTTTACCTGGCTCCAAAGGGAACCAGTGTTTTTCTGCTTTCTCGGGCACGCCTCTGATTCCGTCTCTTCCAAGCTGGTACCCAAGCAAGGGTCGGATGTGCCACCCTTGGATTACGGCTGCCACTGATATGCTGATAGCTGGACTAGGCAATGCCTGAGCCCACCCTGCAGTTTTCTCTGGGGCCCCTGCCCCTCCAGCCTGGGCACAACTTCTGCCTGGCATCAAGGGTCCTGAGGAGGGCTGGCTAGCTGACCCAGACCTGGGGCTCCCTCCACTGAATCCCCTTCTCCTCCAGTTGGGGATCTTCAAAAGAATCTTTGGTGTCGCAGACCAAGTCAGCAGGGGCAGGGAGGGAGCCCGGAGCTTTATTAACTAATCTCTGGTACTTGAGTAATTTATTATGTTTAAGCTGGTGCCATCAAGTCTCTCAGCAGTGCCCGCGTGCGCTGGGAAATAAATTAAAGGCTGTCCAGAGATACTTGGATCATCTGTGTGATTGCTGGGCTGGTGAGATGGAGGTTTAAGGCTCTCTCTTCTTGCAAATTGGAAATTAGGAATTAATAAGACAGCAGGCCAAAGAGCTGCTGCGGTGGTGGGGTGGTGGTGACTTGGCTGCAGGGCCAGGGCTGGGGGGAGGGAAGGCTGATGCCCGGGAGGGAGGGGAGATGTGCATCTCAGCCAGGGCTTCCAGGAGCTGGGCGCTGGGTGAGGGGGCGCTTCCTGGGCCTGTGCCATAGGTGGCAGGGGTTTCTGCCTCTTAACAAAGGTTAAATGTGTAATGGCAAGAGCCCTAGCCTGGGAGCCTGAAGAGATAGATGCTCTGGTTCCAGCCCTGCCACAGCGCCTGTGTGATACTGGACAGTCATCTTCCTCTCTCTGGGCTTCAGTTTCCTCACCTGCAACATGAAGAGGTGGGTCTTAGCACCGACGTAGCTGTGAGACCAGCAGACTCACAAAAATGCTTTAATTTCTTTTAAAATCAGAAGGAAAAGGAACACACTTTTAGGTCAAGGGAAGTGTTTTAATATATACTATGAATATATTCATCAGCAGACATAAAATATAATCTCAAAAAGAATGTGTGTGTGTGTGTGTGTGTGTGTGTGTAGGAAGAGGCCCATGAACGCATCCTGTGGCCTCTGTTGGACAGGAGGATCCCGAAGGCCCTGGCTGCCCTAACACACCTGACCTTCCCATCCACATGACTCTCCTTGGGCCTATTATCTGGGTTCTAGCCCATGAGCTCCCGCACCTGTGGCAGGGGCTCTGCGTGAATGGAGGGAACCGCTGTCAGTTCCATGAGTGGGTGGTAGTGGAGTCAAGCATGGAATCTAGGCTTTGGGCCTCCCCTCTGCCCCAAGCTGCTGCCTCCTCATCAATGTCCAGGGAAGGGACATGTGTGCAGGCCTAGGAGCCTGAAATATCTTCTCTCCCGCGCCCTCCGTTCAGGTCTTCCCAGTGTGTCCCTGCCTCAGCCCTTGAACCTGACTCACCGAACCTTCTGCTCTTCTGCCCTCACAAACTCATGAGAACCTAGAGGGGCCCTGGGCAGGGTTCCACGCCCTCGGGGGTCAAGCCAGCCGGCACCTGGGCTGCGGGGGCCCAAAGCGCTGGACAGAACCACCCTCAAGAGCCCCGGCCTGTAGTTGGGTGGCCTCACCACCAGGTGGCAGGCTTGCTCTACACAGATGCCTTGGCAGGAGCACTTACCTGGCAATGGCCAGAGGGGTCGGAGGATGCCAAGTCGGCCCGCGGTTGGGGGATTACTGAGGCCAGCGCGAGCGGCTTCAAAAGCAGGGCGGAGGCCTCGCAGCTTGGCATCGGGCTCCTGCTGGGATTCTGTCTCCAAGGGCACCTTGGTTTCCTGGAAGCGCCTCCAGGCGGATGCCCGGTGTCTGGCCAGAGAGCGCCCCCTAGAGTATGGAGGGCTGAGTTGCCTCCCTGGGGGTTTGGGTGTGTGACGTGTTGGGTTTAGGGCCCGTGGGATAGAGTTGAACCTAGTATCTCTGAGGCATTCCAAGGACCCTGGTTGCTGGCCCTGGCTTTAGGCCTGGCGAACACTTGATTGTGGTGTTGCCTTGCCCGTTCCCACCCTCCACCTAGGCTGTGCCTGCTCCCGGCAGAGACCCCTGGGATACCCACTGACAGCAGGGCAGCCTGAGTGGGCATCTACTCGCCCACCCTCTGACCAGCAGCACTGTCCCTCCAGCACCTTGGGCTCTCCCTGAGGGCCCTAGGAGCCAGGGGTCAGGCCACATCTGAGCCCAGGCCCTCGCTTCCTCAGAATCGGAACAGGAAAAGGCCCATGCACGGGTCACTAGGGTACCGAGGAGTGTGAGAGATGGAAGGAAGGGATGGTAACAAGAGAAAATGAGGCTGGCCACGCCCTGCCTGGGCTGGGGAGAGTGAGTGTGAGGGCCCCAGATCCTGGAGAAGGAAGGGACAGGCCCTGCTTCCGCCTGGTGCCTCTTTGTCTCAGGCAGGACAAGCTCTCCTGAGACCTGGAGACTTCCTGGGATTCCTGAGTGGAATGCTCTGTCCTGTCACCAGTCAGCCTGAACCTGACTCAGAGCTGGTGACTCACACGCTTCTTTCTGTGGCAGCTTTGTGTCCTTCATTAAAGTCAAAGCCCCAGAAATCAGCCGTGGCCCCTTCTCCCCGTCTCCCTCACGTTGCCTGTGCTTCCTCATGGCTGTGCTGGTCCCCGCTCCCCTGTCCTTGTTCCTCTGTCTTGTTCTGTTCCAGAACCGATGATGCCTGATTTGTGCGGTGGACTCTGCCCCCATCCCAGTGACATCCGATTTTGAGAGCTCATCCTGCAGGCGCCATGACAACACTGCTCAGCCCTTCCTCTGTGGGGCAGGAGAACCAAGCCGGACCTGAATGGGGAGTCCATCCGGGCATAGATGCTGGGGCTCCTTCGGGTCTCTTCGCTTAGGATTCCACAGGGACAGGTCTGGTCCACAGCCCATGGGAGACAGAGGAGGAGAACAGAGGCAGAGAAAGGAGTGCGGGGGAGGGTGGTGGACGGGGAAGACACAGAGAAAAAGAGAGCGGGGCAAGCAGGGAAAGAGGAAAACAAAGATGCAGAAGAGTGCAGGGAGAGAGACGGAGAAGAAAGGCAGGAAGGGGAAGGAAGAAAAGACAGAACAGAAGGACAGAAAAAAGAGGAAAGGATGGAAACGAGATAAATTGCAAACTGAGGAGGGAGGGAAACAAAAGGAAAAAAGAAAAACACCCAAAAAACAAAACGGATAACACTGACACGGGCGTGAGCAGCTGTGTGCACGTGGGTGAGCACATACATGCACACACGCGCCCACGCACACATGCACGCTGCATGGACCACTGTCCTGGGCCCTGGCTGATTCTCCCCTTGTGTCTCTACCCCTCTGACCTGCCCTAGGCTCCCGAAGGGTGTGGCCTCCTGGTGTGGCCTGTTCCTTGGACCTCCCCCTGCCCATCCCCAAGATTTCACTCAGGCTAGGGCACACAGAGGAGCCCCAAATCTTTATGCCTCACACTTGTCACCCAAAATTGGATCTAACCGCCTCTCTCCCTTCGTCTCTCCCTCCTAGTTTCCTTAGTAACTGACAGTTCCCCAGTGAATGCCAGACCCCGGGTGACAGACCGCTGTCACCATCACAGAAGCAGTTTCTCTCTCAACTGGCCCCCCCCAACCACCACCATAGACTTGGACGGGGGTTGTGAGGATGCCTGGGTAGGCTCAGGGGTAATTAAAACATGTACCATTTATTCCATAACAGGGAGCAGAACTTTAATTACTCACTTTGAGGGCGTGAGTGAGGAGGTGGCTACTGGGGGGAATTGGGGAGGGGAGTCGGCACGTGTCGGCTTTTCTTCTCTCCTTTCCATTTGCCCAACTTGGATTGGAAAGGTGGGAGGTGGGTCTGGGAAGTGAGGGGGGCTCTGAGCGTGTGGGGGAGAAGTGGAGGGTGAAACCTGATTGTGTTCATTAAGGCAACACAAAACCGGGAACCGTAATAATAATTAAATTAATTATAAAAGCAATTTGCTTTTGAAAATTTGATTTGACAGCTTACTAGTGGCTGCACCGATCTAGCAGCTCTGGCTTAAAAATAGTCAGAACAAAAACCAACTAGAAGAACCATCAGCTAATTTTAATTAGACGCCAGGATTGGTAAACAAAATTCCACACCACCCTTTCATTGTGGCTGACTTCGATTTAAGGAGATGTCGGGATTGATTTGGGGGAAGGCAGGGGAAGGGAAGGTGCCTTTTGGAGAGGGCTTGGAGGCTACGGGGGCGTCCAGCCAAGGCGGCTCCCGTGGGGGCTGGTTCCCCTCCTCCACACCGAATGTCTGTTCAAAGGGGCTTTGGAGGCTCTTCCCCTGCGTGACCTTGGTGGAAGTGGCTCTGCCTTTCGGAAGCCGTGTGTGTGTGTGTGTGTGTGTGTGTGTGTGTGTGTGTGTGTACATGTGGTGTTGGAGAGGGGATGTCGTCTTGACAGCATCCACTGAACCAGATGAAACTCTGCCAAGAAGGATGAAGAGAGCCTGGGAGAGTGTGGACCATAGGCTCCTCCTGCCCAAACTCTGGAATGCTTAAAGTCTTAGAAAGCCTTCTCTGGAAGTTTCAGTGAAAAATGAAGGAGGGATGGATTCTGTCAGGCACAGGGTGCTATCTCCCGCAGCCCTAAGGTTTCTGGGCACCCATGCTGTCCCCGACCTCCCAGGCCTATCTGACATCTTCAGTGCCGTTCCTCGTCTCCCGAACGTTCACATATCTTGCATGAGTAGCTCATGCCTCCTCCATCAAAGCACTAACCTCCCAGTTGACTGTCAGGGTCAACTGCTCCTCTCCCCGGGGCTTGGGAAGCCCCCTTCACTGCCTACCTTAGGCAGGGGTTTGATTCATCCCTGCATTCCGCTGCCCAGCACAGTGCCCAGTGTATACCAGGCATCCTTTAAGCATTGGCTGAATGGAGCTAGACACCAGCCATGACCTTTCCAACTACCTCTTTCAGCTGAGGCTTGGTCACCTCCCTTCCCCTTTCTCTCCCCTAATCCCGCATTGCCACCTCCATCCTTTCTAGCGTCTGCGGAGGAGGCCAAGGCGTCTCTCTCAGCTCCTCCATCCCAGGGGCTCCTCCCCTTCCTCATTCCTTTTGTTCTCTGCAGTTCAGGCTGGCACTGAGAGACCCCTCAATGCAGCTGCCTGTGGGATCGGTCCTCATCCATAGCGCTCACACAGGGGACCCTGGTCTCCCTTGGGGGGGTTCACTGTCTTTATGAAGATCACACTCAGAATGGCACTCCTTTCTTCACGCAACAAGTTTCCATGGCGGCATCTGGCGTCAGGCTCCTGGCAGGGGAGATTCGGTGAGGAGAGGGCAGATTCGCTCCCCTCCCCAAGCAGCTCAGGGTTCAGTGCACGGCACGGTCTCAAAGCCCCCACCCTGCTTTGTCTCTGCTGTTCCGGCTCCATTTTCCTAATCACCAGATAGACATTTTCACTTGGAAATCCCTCTGTTATTTCAAAATCAGTGTTGGAAGCAAGATATTTCACCCTTTCCTTCCCCCATCTCTCCTCTCTTCTCTGTCCACAGCCCTGTTTCTAGGGGACCCACCTCGCCTTTTCCATCCCCTCCCCCCTTCCTGATTTCCCCAAAGTCTTGGGTCCTTTCCCATGGCTCCCTCTTCTGGTCCTTCAGGTGATGAACAGACAACAAGTCTCCTGGCCTGTTCCTTCAAAAGCCCCTTCCTCTCCATTCCTGGGCTGCCCCCTGCCTCTCTCCCCTCTGCCCCAGGCATGCCTGCCCCCAGGCCCAACCAGAGTTCTCTGTCTCTAGACCCTTCCCTCACCACCTCCCTCCCTCGATTTCCCACCGTGTCAGTTGTGTGAGATTCCAGGCGTCCTCAATCAGCTCCTCACTAAGTCCCCTGTGCCGAGCCTGATGTGGGCCATATCTGCAAAGAAACACAGAGAGGAGGTGAACACACCCACACACCAATCAGCCAAGAGCTCAGGAGCCGAGGAGAAGCTGCAGGGAGGGAACTCGGTCACAGGTGGAGGGGACACTGAGGTGGAAGCCCAGGAAGGAGGAGTGTGGGTTGGGGATCAGGAATATGCAGGAGCCTGGAGAAGATAAGGGGAAGCTTTGGGGTAAAAAATCAGAAGGGAGTGAATGAGACTATGGGGAATGGAGGCCAACTTGGGACTTGTGGTCAGACAAAAGTCTCTGAAATGGGGAAGGTGCCAGAAAGTTAGGCCTGCACCAATATGGGGGGATGGGGAGGCCAGATAATCATAGAGGCTGACTGAGGGAGGTGGCCTTCACTGCATCTCTGTGGTCCCCCTCGCCCCCCACAGGTTCTTGATCCAGGCAGAATGTTGTGAGTGTGTGTGTGTGTGTGTGTGTGTGTGTGTGTGTGTGTAGGGGGGAGGGCATGCACATGGGGGGGGCAGGGACATGAGGAAGAGAAGTCAGTTTTTTTTTTTTGAGTTGGTGTCTCACTCTGGCACCCAGGATGAATGGTGGTGACACAATCCTGGCTTCATGCAACCTCGACCTCCTGGAGTCAGACAGTCCTGCCTCAGCCTCCCGAGTAGCAGGGACTACAGGTGTACACCATGACTCCCAGCTATTTTTTTTTTTTTTTTTGAGTTGAAGTCTCACTCTTTCACCCAGGCTGGAGTGCAGTGGCACACTCACGCCCACCCCATTGTCGACCTGCTGGGTTCAGTGATCCTTCCGCCTCAGCCTTCCAAGTAGCTGGAACTACAGACACACGCTACCACGCCCGGCTAATTTTTGATTTATTGTAGAGACGTCTCACCAAGTTACCCCAGCAGGTCTCGACCCACGGACTCAGGTAATCCTTTTGCCTCTGCCTCCCAGAATGCTGGGATTACAGACTTGAGTCACCAAGCCCAGCCTATTTTTTTAAAAATTGTTTTATAGAAATGAGGTCCCTCTATGTTGCTGCGGCTGATCTTGAACTCCTGGTCTCAAGCAATTCTCCTGCCTCGGCCTCCCAGAGTGCTGGGATTACAGATGTGAGCCACCACACCCGGCTGAAGCCAGACATTTCTATTGATTATAAGCCATATGACCTCAAACAATTACTTAATCTCTGGGAGCCCCAGTCACATCATTTATAAAATGGAGATAATTATAGTATCTCAAAGGTTGTTGTGAGGATCAAAAGAAAGAATACATGAGAAGGCCCTCGCTGGCTTCCTAGAATGCAGTTGGTGTTCAAGGAATGTTGTGCGCTGTGACTACCCTTCAACCCAATCTCTTCCTGATGTCTATGTTTTGTGTTTTCCTATTCCTTTCTTCCCATCATGGCAGAGTGTGGTGGGACAGAGCCATAGGGACCTTAGAGATGGCCGAGTCCGGCAACCTTACTTCATGGATGAGGCCACAGAAACCCATAGCATTTAGGGGGCTTGCCCAAGGCTGCCTGGATGTTGGTTCAGAGCTGAGGCTGGAATCTAGACCTCTCGAACTCCCATTCCAGTGCTCTGCTCAGAATGTCTTAGAGCTTTGAGTTCAAGTTAATATAGAATAGGAACTGATGAAGTCATGGGGACTCCACTTCTGCAGTGGGGACTAAAAATTCCAGCCCTGCCCTGGAGGCACTCTGATGGTGGACGAAAGTGGGGGTGTCTTCTCCTTCTCTCAGTCCCAACTTTCCTGGGATTGTCTGAGCCAATCTGCTTGGAGGAGGTGAGGCCCATCACAGAGTACTGTCAGGCACTGACAATCTTCTGCTGAAAATCCTTCACACGTCTCTGCCAATGAACGGGTGGTTGTGAGAATGAGAAAGAGATGAGTGCAAAGTTACCTCTCCCCCCAAAATTCTACCATATGCTCCAATATTCTACTGGCATGAAATCTCCATCCACCCAGGCCTTGCCCAGGCTCTGCCAGAAGGGGGTCCAAGAGTTTGCCCTGCGGCACTTGAGCTCAAGACCCAGTACTCAGGCTCTCAGGCTCACTAGATAACAAATCCCAGCTCTGCCTTGCTGTGTGACCTGGGACCAGCTGCTTTACCCCTCTGGATCCCACATCCCTCACATGTAAAGGAAGAAGATCAGAACTCCTCCAGTAGTCTATGATTCTAAGACTTGGAGAAATGCTAACTTTCTTTTCTAAAGGACATCTTGTGATTTGATCCCTATGGAGTTTTTAGACACTGATGTGGATAACCTGACAGTGTGGTCTAGCTGCGGGTGTCAGGGAAGAAAAGCTCATCTGAGGTCAGGCCCTTCCTGGTGGAAAGAAGTCAGAAGACAGGAGATTGTCATTCTGGCTTTAGCAACTGCCCTTGACCCTGGTGTGTCCATGGACCTCTGTTCCTCACCTGTGAAACAGAAGCGTTGTATCCGCCTGACCTAACTCACTGCGAGATCCAGCAGAGATAATAGAAAGTTTTTTAGAAATGTTGAAAATGCATTAAGTGTTTTTATACCTATGAGTAAGAGCCAACTGTTCCTTTGACTATGTGGTAGAACGGGAAAGGCAGGCAGAGAGTGGGGCTGGCCCAAAGTCTAGAATTTGCCCTGTCTGGGAAGGCGCTGGATGAGTGGGTCCTGCCATGCCTAAGCCAGAATCTGTCTTTTTTCCCAAGCAAGGCCCCCTGGTGGTCAGGGGCTGAAGCTACCGGAACCTGTCTAGCATGGTACCTCCCAAGAACCTCCTCACCACCCTCCAGGTGCACCCCCAAAGGGCAACCAGGAGCTCGATCACCCATTGCTGAGCCTACCGGGGATAGAGGGGCTGGTGACTGTGCTGAATGTTTGGCCATCGTGATCCTGGTACCTGCTTCTCTCCTAGCCTCGGGGAATATTCCACTTCAAGCACTGACCTTTTCCCTACAAGATGGAGGCTGGGGTGGGGATGGTTTCTTGGAACTGCCCCCCCTTCCCATCCTCTTACCCCCACCCCCAACCCTCAGCCTCCTCAGGTGGGGTTGGGAAAACAGGGGTCCAGAAGGACTGGGGCTGTGGTCATTCGTGGCCAAGAGCCACAGTTCAGCTAGTCTCCGTCTCCCAGAGGAGCTCCAGCCTCTTCACCAACCTTGGCAGAGAGAGACCCAGGCCAAAGGGGCAGCCGTCAAATCACTCGGCATTCGTTCTTCTTCAGAGGACTGTGTTGAGCGAGGATGTATGTATCAGGAAGAAGCGGGGAGCAAAGTTTAAAGGAAGGGAGAACATAAGAGGGCCAACACAGAGACAGAAACCTAAGAGACAAATTAGAGACTGCTTATCCAAATGGATGGCAGCATGGTCATAGAGAAGAAAAGAGCACTCTGCCCCCGCGGGCCCAGCATCAGGGAGGAGCCTGAGCGACCCAGCAAGGGAAGGTCTGAGTTTCCAAAGCTTTGAGGCAAGGCACGGGATTCTCATTTCCTTTGTGAAGAAGGAAGAAGCCGGGCATGGGCTGAAGTGGCACCAGAGGCACTCAGAAAACACAACAGAAAGAACTTTCAAAAACAAAAGGACCTGGGATCCAAGGAGGCTTCTCTTCTGACAGTATTAGGGAGAATGAGGATCAACATCCTTCCCCCTTTTATGTTGGAAAGCTGCAAAATTATTCATGCCCGATGTCAAACATTCCAACCACAGACAGGAGTGGTGAATTGTGGGTACTCATCTTCACAACCACCACCTCCATTCTTGCCCTCAGGGGCAGCCGCTGCTGACTCCTGCTGTGGGTCCTACCTCATGCTCCACCTTCAAAAATGTGTTTAGAAATACTAGCTAAACAACCTAGAGCCTACTGTATACTGACAGCATACAAAATTACATACATGATCTTTTTTGAAATTGTGTGCCCTGCCCTACACACATCTACAGGTTTTTGTTGTTGCCGTTTGTTTTTAATACAAGACTATACCAAGCATATTTATTTGTTGCTTACTTTTTTTTTACTGAATGTGTCTTAGGAGACCTTTTCTGTCTGTCTATTGTTCAACTTCCCCCTACTTATTGGCCATCTAGTACTTTACAGGATAGACATGCCATGGGGTGATTTCATGAGTCCTGCATCCAGAGGTCTTTATGAGCTTCCTTTCTTTATTATATAAACAATGCGGAATTACACATCCTTATGCATATGTCTTAGTGCAGAATGTGTAAGGATTTTATATGCTAATTCCTTGAATAAAACTCTGGATCAAAAAAGCATGTGCAGCTCTTAGCTTGCAAGATCCTTACACATTCACCCTGAGCTTAGATGTTGGAACATTTTTGTTTGGAGGCTTAGCCTTGCCTGAATTGTGAGGGACAGAGATGAGCTGAGCTCTGGCCCTTTGGTTCTGCCCTTGGATTTGATGACCCCTAGATGAAAAGCAAAAGACTGAAGGCAAAGGAAGCCCCTTCCCACCCAGAAGGGCAGGCGAGAGTGCCCTCTCAAGGGATCTGCAGGAGGCACTGGGCACTCTAATGCTCATTCTGCTGACCAGGGCCCAAGGAGCCAGTGGTAACTCTCTTGCTGGAGGAGCTTTCAATAACTGCATTCAGAGGGCCGAGCAACCCAAAGCCAAAGGATAATCTACAATTAATTTCATCTTTGTTTGGAATTCATGAAATGATTAGATTTTCAAAAGAGATTGACCTACCCTTAGATGCTTGAATTTGACTGAGATTAAAAGGGTTTATTTGCACCCTCTGAGTACATCCCCGAAGTAGCCCCATACCGTGCTGGGGGAACGGGCAGGGAAGTGGTATTGATGGAATCCCTCATCCTGACCCTTGTAGGTGTTCATGTGTTTATTTGCTTGTGTTATCTCCAGTCCCTGATGCAGTAGATAGATACTCATCCACGGTAGATACTCATCACATCTTTTTGAATAAATACAAAGGCTTCAGAGACAATATACAGTAACCGGGAGTCCAGAGTCAATTCAGACTCACACCCTGGGGACAAGCTGTGTGCCTTGGAATGATTTATTCCCTCTAAACCTCAGTTGCGCCATCTGTAAAATGGGATGAGTATTGTTCCCTGACAGTATCAACCTCATAGGATTGTTACGAGGATTATATCATAAGAATTATTAGTACTGTTTATTAGTTCAGTGACACACACAAAAAAATTCCTTATTCTAACTTCTCAGGAGTGTCTTCTTTCCAAGCTTCTTCTAGCATCTATCCCAACCCTCTTAGTTCTCTTGAGATTGTAGCAGTCCTAGAGAGTCCCCCACATTGGATTTTCTTTTATCTGTTAGTAACCAAGTTCAGAGGGTTGAGCACTTTAGACCAGTGGGGGTATAAAGTCATGGAGTGGGAGTAGTGGAAGGGGGAGCATGGCCAACGTCACCATCTGCTCTCTGCAGAATGTTCCATGTTCCCCACCCACACTTCCTGGTGCTCCTTGTCCTGGGCTCCCCAGGACTCTTTTCAGGCTGAGATTCTCTAGAGGGTCCCTCACTTATGTTCTAATCATTGGGCACTGGGGACCCTAAGCGGCATTGACTAGTCCAAGGAATCTGTGAGCAGGATGGGACGACTCCCCAGCTCATTCTAGAAAACCGGGAGGAGGGAGTCACCATTACTGAGCACCAACTGTGTGTCAAGCACTGGACCTGGAGTGTTGACTCGTGACTGCTTCTTGGTTCATCATATGAGTTATACCTATGATGAGAAAAAGGAGTCTGTGACGGTCCAGGCCAGGAGCCCAAGGACTCCACAGTGACGAAGTGTCAGAACCGGCATCTGTGCCTGAGTCAGGGTGACTCCTTCCAGAGTGCAGTGGTTAGCTCCCTGCAGCGCCACTGGCTGGGCACCCGCTCTTTCAGACCTAGTCACCTTGCTCTGGAGGCCCAGCTTCCCGGGCGATGCGAGGCCCTGGAGGAAGAGACTGAAATCTTACATAATTACCCAAATCATGGCTCCTAAATGGCCTCTGATTACAGCACTAAAGTCCCTTTCTGCAGTGCAGCCTTGGCTCTCCTGAATAGAGCTGTGGCCACTTTGTGCAGGATTTTTTTTTTCTTTTAAAGCGAAGGAGATGGCTTATCCGCATGCAAAGTAGGTCAGAACCTTAGTAAAGATCTTTTCAAACACTTGGCTTTTTTGAAGTCCTGAGACGAAACTTCTTTTGTTTCTCCTGCCTTTGCCTCTTCCCTCCCGCCCCTCTCCTTTTTCCAAAGGCTCAACGACATCAAATGGCTCTGACAGCGACAGTGAGGGCTGCACACGATAAGCTCAATTATAAATAATGCCCGGCTGGCCCAGGTGGACCCAGAGAGCCAACTGCAGCTAGGCTGCCTCAGCCCAGCACCTCCCAGCTTTAGGTACTTCTGGGACATCATGGACACCAGCCCAGCCTGCCTGAAACATGGATGCCCTTGTCCTTGGTCCCACTGAGAGTGAAGGCTGGGGATAGTATGGGATTGCACCCTCACCTGGGGGTCGTGGCCTGACTTTGTGGATTTCATTATTAATCTAGACTTGCTAAAGGCATTTCCTTTAGTGGGAGGCCAACCCAGCTGGCTGGCTGGTGTTTCACCCCATGGTTTGCTATCTTGGGGGCCATTTCTCTCCATTTTTCCTTTGCTTTTTCATACCCCCAACCCTACCATCGCCAACGAGAAGCAGAAATCAACAAGAGTTGGGCAGTCATTAGGGATGACTCCCAGTAGGATGATGGTTCTGAAGGTCATCACACCCGATACCATGCCAGACCCTCACGCCAATCTTGATGAGCAGGTGGGATGAGCAAGCACGTCTCAGCCTCGAGATCTGGGTCAGGGGGTTGCTGGCACTGAAGGCGGCAGGGTCTGGGGCTATGACTCAGGGACCAGAAACAGAGTCCCTTGACTCTGGGGCTCTTTTCTTCAAATGTCACTGGCTGGGGTGGGGGGTGGGGGGGATGAAGATTTAGTGTACATGCGTGTGTGTGTGTGTGTGTGTGTGTGTGTGTGTGTGTATGTGCATGCATATGTGTTCTCACTGAAGAAGAGACTTGTGATCATAACACATTTGCTCTTTGCATATCATGACGGTGACATTCAGGAATTCAGAGGGATTCCTGCCCAGGAGTTTCTCCCCTCACCCACATTCCACCTTCTCTGGAACTGGCAGGAGAAACCCCCCTTCTGTTAGCCCATGCCACCTTTCATGTGTCCAGTCTCAACTTGGGTCCAAAGGACAAGGACATTTTCAGGAAGGCTGGGGTCTTCAGAGGCACTTCAAAGGGATGTTGCTTTACATACTTCAAGGGATAGGGGAAGCAGGCTTAGGGATGTTTCTTTCATTCAAAAGACAGTTATTGAGCACCCACCATCAGCCAAGATGCTTCTAGGTGCTGACGATACAGCAGTGAACAAAAGAGTTCTGCCTTCAGGGAGTGTGAACTCCAGTGAGGGGTACAGACAACAAACCAGATACAAAAGCAAATAAAGCTGATGACTACAGCTAAGAAAAAACAAAACAGGGAAGGGGGATAGATTTGGGGGAGAGCTGCAGTTTTAGGTAGGGTGACCAAGAGGCTCACTGAGAAAGCAATGTTGAAATACAGACCTGAGGAACGAGGTATAAAGACATCTGAGGAATGTACTCCAGGCAGGAGGAAAAAGCAAGTCCAAAGGCCCCGAGGCCCAAAAGCATCTGGTGTATTTGGGAATTAAGAAGGAGGCACTGCAGCTAGATCAGAGCAGGTGACAGGCAGTATACCAAGCGAGTTCAGAAGGGTAGGGGGTTGGAGGGGTATGGGTGTGGAGACTTTTTTTTTAAATAGAGAGATTTATTAGGCAGGAGAGGCAGTACACTCCAGAGAATTAGGAGCGGGCTCAAGCACAAGAGTGGTTAAAGAGCCGTGTGTGCAGATTTAATAAGGCCTAGATACACTTTACCCTGAGTGAGATGGGAACCATTGCAAGGCTCTGAGAGGAAGACTGTCAGGATCTGACTCACACTTTTAGCAGCAAGTGTTCCTCCAACCAAGACTATTCCTGGCCTGCAAGCCTTCCAGTTTCCAGCTCTTTACTCCTCAGCTAGAAGAAGCCGGGCTAGACTGGAGAGGAAGTTGAGTTTCTTTTTGTCCCAGGAGAAGGCAGAGAAAGAACAGATCAGGCATGGGGCCTCTGCCCACTGGGGGCCCCTGGGTCCTTTGGAGTGACCATAGTACTGGTCCGTTGACCACTCCAAGGATTCTGGGACTTTGGGGGCTGGGACCTCCCAGGCTGGGGCGCATCTCTCCCAAGAGGCTCAGGCTCACGTCTGTCGTCCGCATCGCTTCTCTTCATTTTCCCACCCTTTGGGGTGTCCGGCTTCCATCCTTCCTGTGGGTTCTCTCTAATGACTGTGAGATGAGGTATTGCACGCAGCAGAGAAGCCAGCCGTGTGGGCAGGTCTGAAGATGCTGGATTTCTCACCTCTCCTGCTTGCTCCCTCTCTCGGCGCCACCTCTCCCCTCTCCCCTCTTCTCACCCCCTTGCAGAAGAGAACGACAATGCATGTGTGAAGATTGCTTGCTGGCTGGAGCTGCTCCCAGCTCCTCCCTTTCCAACACAGAGGCGACAGTCTTCCTTTCCACAGCCTGCCCGACCCTGCCCGCTGCTGGGTGTCCTGGCACCTCCATCCCTTCTCTCTGCTTTCCCTCTCTACCATTCAGAGGACATGCCTGGTCTTTTTGCATATAGTCAGGATTCCCTGGGTGTCTGCATGGGGACTGGCTGTGTGGGGATGCTTCATCCATGATGGAACAGTTGAGTGGGGATGGGGCAAAAACCTCCCGGTGTACCCAGTAGGTGTTATATATCCACACAGAAAGGGCCCAGGCCTTGTGTTCAAGAGGCTGCTTGCTCTTTAGACCTCCAAAGTGGGCGACTCAGGAGATGTCAACTGGGTTCGCATTAACACATGGCTCTGAGCTTGTCCTTCCATGTGGGCAAGAGAAAAAGGAAACAACCCTAGGTTTTCTGTTGGTCCCTCCATCTCTTTTTCCCTCCTCAGAACTTTCTGTTGGAGAGCCCAGGCACAGGGGTTCTCTCTTCTTCTCTCAGAAGGAGGCCATTTTCCACAGAAGGGCCGTCAGGCCAGCTTGCTTCCAGGGGCAGGGTGGGGTTTGTTTGCTTGTGTAAATTGCCTCTTCTTGTTGAGAGAGAGCAAGAAGAAGAGAGAAAATGAAACACTTTTGCCACCTCCTCATTAGCTTGAGTCCCAGGTGAGCTTGGGAGCGCGCAGCTCCTTTTGTGTGGCTGGCGGCCTATGTAGCGTCTCCATGGTGATGCTTTGAGGCTTCTCAGAGCCAGGGACCAGCCTCCCTCTGCAGCATTCCCTGAGCTGCTAGTGGTAGGGGGAGGTGGGGAGAGGGGCCTTTCTGGATTGAGGGAGGTCTGGATTGGTTTGGCTTGGGTGCTGGCAGTGTCTTCTTGTCTCTGCCTCCATAAGCCCAGCAGGGGCTTTGGGGCCTGGCATCCAATCAAAGAAGACATCCATCGTGGGGCATTTTAGGCCTTCTAGAACCTGCTTCATTCTCCCTATTCAGGTCCCCGAGACAAGGCCATTGCTTGAGCCTGGTCTAGCCTGGTGACCTCACTCCTCCTTTCCAAAAGAGTATCTGTTCCCACCTCTGTGCTTTGACTCCAGCTGTGCCTCTTGTCTGGGACCTTCCCTTCCTTACTGTTTCTCTGACTGGGCTCTCTGGGAAGCCTTCCCTGTTGCAGACCTGAGCGCTCAGGCCCTCCCTTCTTTGAAATGCAGACAGCACCCACAGCTTCTTCGGGTCTCCCTTGTTCTGAGAACACATACTGGCCTGTGTTGTTCATTCCCTCTGCATGCGAGAGAAGGGAAGGCACGGGTCCCGGGGTCTGACAGTCCTGGGCTTGAGTCATGGCTGTGCCACTTGCTAACATGTTCACATAGGACAGGCACCGCTTCCTAGTCGTCTCACAGAGCTGCTAGGCAACCTGCAAGGTTCCATTTCTTCAGCCACAAAATGGGGCTATGGGTCACTCCTGCTGGTCTCGTGAGGATTAAATACAGCATTGAACGAACAGGGGAAAGTATTGGTGTAAGCTCTGGCGTGCAGTGGGTACGACCCTGGCCCAGCCCCCCCATCCGTCACTAGTTGAGATGCTGCTATTTGCTCCTCTAGCTTTTTTCTGTCCCCCTTGAAGCCCCTGGCACGCACGTAGAATGAATAATTGGTTTCTTGTACTGATTTACTTAATGTTTCTCTTGGGCGGGGTGGGGGGTGTGGGGAACGGCCTTTGCTGGAAATGCTCGTCACTGTCTCCCTCTGCTCAGCACAGAATGTGAACAAGAAATCTTTGTTGACTGACCATCTGAATATGGATTATGTCCCCTCCACCCTAGATAATATGCTCCTAGAAGGCAGAAACTGCTTTTTACCCCCTTGAATTTCCATAGAGTCTCGCAGGAGAAGATGTTCTGCACGTAGTTGTTCAGAGAACAGTCCTTGGTTGAAACTCAAGCCACGCAGGAATGGGTGACCATAGAGCATCTCTCCCTGGGGGTTTCTAGGAATAGACATGGGATCCCTTTTTGTAGAATGGCTTAGGGGGAATCTGGAGTTTTGGAAGCAGAAGGGTAGACCAAGTGAATCCTTCAGAGGCCTTTCTAATCCTGGAGTTTATGGTCCAGAGAGGCAGGAAACACTGTTCCACCCCTTTGGCGCCAGATGGAGGGGGTCACGCCTTATTCTCTGGCAGAACTGGGTTACAGTTAATTCCTGTGGGCATTGCTGAAGTTGGGACAAATGCTATTGTAAGTTAAGTGGAAATATTTTGATTTGAGTTAATGTACATTGGATCTGGTAAACACACAGAGTATATTACTACACACTCTGGAAATGTACAGTCCGATCAGCAAACAGATTAGTTTTAAGTGAAAAGACACTGGCAGACGCTTAAATTCATTGACTTGTTGAGAACGTCTAGATTTGGATACAAATGCACTGGAACGCTAGATCAGTTTGGTGTCTCAGCCCATCCGCACGGAGAAGCTATTGATTTTAGTTGATATGCATTGATTCCCAGAAAACAGGACGGCTTTTGAAAATGAACTTCCAGTAATTTCAGGGAGAAGCCAGAGCGTTTGTCTCCACGCGAGGCTGACTTGTTTTGTTAAACGTGTCTCTGCGCCTCGAAGGAACGGAGCAGCAGACAAATATCTTCGTATGAATTAAAATGCATTGATTCTTGGAGGGAAATGATGGTCTCTGTTAAAAGCTTTTTGGAGATGTTAGCATGCAAGAGTTTGAATAAAGCCTTTGTTCAGCGCCTTCCTCTCTGCCTTCTGTTCTCCCCAAAACGGTGGCTGTGTTCGGAGTCCCTCTGAAGTTGGAGTGGTGGTGGGCATGTGGGGAGGAGAGGTGGAGGGTACCAGTAGCACTGCCAATCTCCACAGTGAGAGTGAGCATGAAACTGCTCTCCTCTGGGGAAAAGACCATGGAAAGGGCTCAATGTTGTTGATCTTATAACAAGGCAGAGACAGATAAGATCAGGTGCCCAGGTAGGAAGGGGAAACAAAGATTCCATTGACAAAGAAAATAGGAATGAAAAGGAAGAGCCCAGGGGTCAGGTGTAGGATGCAGAAATGAGTGGGGGAGGGATGCAGTTTGGGTCGCTTGGTCAATGGCCTCTCTGTGCTGAAGGGGAAATGACTCGATGATAATAATCGAAATGATGCGGGAGTGAGTTATCTCACTTTCTTACCATCTGAATGAGTTGGACATGAACCAGAGGTGTAATTTAGGCATTTCTCACCCTCATTAATGAATAGCTCCCATGGGTTTGCAGACAGCAGAGCTGGAAAAATGATTCCAGGAGCCAGGAAGGAAGCGATTGGCCCGGAACTTATTTTTCATGTGTTCAGACTCCTTGGATCTTCCTGGATCAAAGCCACTTAGGGCAACTTTGAGGGTTTTTGTGAAGTTAACTTCTCTCTAGCCACTTCTAGCTCTTTCTCAGCCTCCAGATACAACCTGGTTAGAGAATTAAATCCATCTGGGGTGTGTTTGTTGGCTGGGGTGGGTTAGAAAAATTAGTCAGTAACACTGCCTATGGAGGCTAAACCTACCTGGGCAACAGGAGGGAACACTGCTGAGAAAGACCTAGAGAGAAGGTCAGTTGTGATGCTGTTTCTTTTGACCTCTGACTGCACTTGTTCTAAACCAAGGGTCATAGGTCCACCCTACTTAGCCCAGACAGTAGATTCCCTCCCCATCAACTCCCCTCCATTCTCCTCTATGCCTTTCTACTTGCCTCTACTCAGCTTTAGAAAGGGGCTGCCTACTTGGATGGATTTAGAGTCTATCATACTCAGTGATCTATGACAGACAGAAACAAAGAACAGAGTACCACATGTTCTCACTCATAAGTGGACCCTGAACATTTACCACAATACTATAAGAAAGGAATTGGCAGTAGCAGGATACTGCTGGTGAGGGACCTGATCTCAAACCGGGCAAAGTGGGGACCAAAGGGAGGCCCAAACTTTACCTGCATGGTGTCCACTTGTATACCTAATCCCAAATTGTGCCCCTCTTGTATACCTAATCCTGAATTGTGCCTCACATCTTTAAAATAAAATAAAAAAGAAGGGGTTACCTAAACTTGGATGCATACGATCAAAGCATGGGAAGGGATTTTATGACTCCTTCAGGTCAACTCCCATCTGATGCTTCAGCCTCTGCCTCTACAAAATCCATTGTCAAGTATAGTCTCAGCTTGGAGCTCCCTGGCCATAGACTGCACATCACCTTTCAGGTGTCTTTCTCAAATAATGCAAAGTGCTCCCTACCCACAACCCTCTAGCACTAACCCTGAATAAGCCTCCACCCAGTGGCTCTTGTTCTGTCCTCTGGGGCAGCACAGAAGAGAAGCACTCTTCTCCCACATAACTGTCTAGGATGCTGTACTGAGGCTTCTTCAGCCATTTCTCATTTGACATGGTTTCAGGTCCCTCTGCCATATGCAGAGCCGGCTACATAGTTTGTGGGGCTTCTCATTGCAAAATCAAATGTGGGACTCTTTGTTCAAAAATTATTAAGAATTTAAAGATGGCAACAACGGCCAGCATTAAACCACAGGACCCTTCTGAGCACCTTGCATGTTCATGAAGCTGCCTCTGCTCATGTGGGACCTCTTTTTTTTCAGATGTCAGTCAGCCGTGTCCTTATAAGCTGATGTCTTAGGGTTAGTCTGTCCAGGACAGAAGCAGAGTGACTGTTACTTTTTCTGGATATATCCTTTTGTGTTATTGAAGCAATTGGTGGTCACATCAGCTTTGCTGGCAGTCAGTGCACACAGGTGAGTCATACTTAGCATAATGTCCACTCTAACCTCTAGGTTTGATTTATACCTGCAGCAGTTGAACCATTTCTCTCCCACTCCTGTGCAGTTAGAATCTCTAGTGATAAATTTGGCTTTGCTTATAGAATCTTTCCCAGTACCTAAACACACGAGTTATTCTTCAGACAATGTATTCACTCGTTCAATCCATTGAGAAGCATTTACTGAGTGCCTACTATGTGCGAAACACAGTAATAATAGGAACTAGGACACACAATTGAACCCGACCTTGGTCTTAAGGAGTTTATAGTTCAAAGACATTAAAGCAATAATTACATGAAAGTGTACGAATCTATTTTAGAGATGTACTATAGGAGTAAAAAGGGTGGGGAATTACTCTGTCTGGGAAGTCATGGAAGGCTTCAAAAAAGAGGTGGTGTTTGAAAAGGATCTTGAAGGATGAGTGGAAATTTGACACATGGGGAAGGGCAGAGGCAAAGCTCAATTTCTGACAGCCTCATTTCCTCCCGATGAACTCCCAAACTCTTTTCTCTTGGCCATTCTTCAGGGGGAAGCACTTGGCCCAGGAACTTGACCCGTGTGGTTTCCCACAGACTCCCACAGCCCTTCTCCATCTCTGGGGCCTTTCAGGCAGATCCCACAGCCTTGATGAGAAGATGCCGCTGAAGTTTTTGCTGCAGTTTTAATTTCTTGACATCATCTGGGTGCGTTGGGAAAAATGAGATCTAATAATGAATGATTACAACTCTCAAGTTAAGTCTAGTTGGTTGACTAATCAATTTGGTTAAGTGAAAATCCATAGCAAATGAGTCGACCGCAGTATGACATTTCTCCATCCAATTTAAATTAAAATCACCAACCATAATAATTTCACAATTACTCAGGGAGGGCACACTGGAGACTTGACCCCCGGAGCAGAGAAATTGCAAATGCCGCAAAGAATGGGCTGAGAGTGGGGTGATGAGGGAGTCACTTAAGATGAACTCTGCCTGAACTGCTCAGCCTTGTCAGCTCCTGGGGGTGGCGGGGCTGTGAAGGATGCTGAGCTGCAACTTCCTATTCTTGGGTGCAGCCCTGCCTCCCTTCCCTTAGGGAGACAGGAAATTCACACCTCCTGGCTGGAAAGCTCACAGAGGGCTCCTCCACCAGGAGACCAGGGACTTACTTTTCTACATAAGAGGGCGGGAAAGAGGTGAATATTATCCTTTCCATTCCAGATTCTCCAAATTTAGACTGTAAGTTCCTGGACTGTGGGTGCTATGTCTATTTATCTTGAATTATGAGTGCTAAATGCGTGTTAACAACTAATTAATAGGTTTTTGATAATGAGGGCGATGATGTCAGAGCAAAGGAGAGGATTTTATTTTATCTAATATGACAAATGCATATCTGTTGAACATCTCTGTTATGCTAAGCATGGTGTCAGGCACCAGGGAGAAATGAATTGCACTTACAGCCTTTCCCTCAAGGAACTTGGAGTCTCTTGTAAGCCTGATAGGCAAATACTCAATATTAAACCAGAGCAAAATCCCACTGATGGGTATTAAGTGACTTGAAGGATAAGAATGATTTTGATCAGGGAGTTTCATGTGAAAATGTTGTGTGCTGTTACCTCACCTTTAAAAGGCATTTCATAACAGTACTACCTCAGAAAGTCATGGCAAGGTGAATGATGTGACTGACTGATGCTGCCAGAGGTCCATCAGTCACTTTTTTCTCCTTCTTCTGCAGTAATAGAACTCCCAAGTACTAGCTGACCATACATCCACCTGGAGTCAGGACTACGTTTCCCAGCCTCTTTGCTAGTGTGGCTACATGACCACGTGGACGGTTCAGCAGAATGAAATGCAAATAGAAGTATGTGCACCTTCCAGGAAGTGCCCTTAAAGAGAGGGGCATGCTCTTCTCCTCCTCTTACTTCCCTCCTGCTGGCAGGAATTCGGACATAGTGACTGGAGATGGAACCTTGGAACTTACAGTGATTCAGGAAGTGGAGGCCAGGCAGGCAGAGCAACAAGAGGGAAGGAGCCTGGGTTCTAAACACAGCAATATGTATGCCAGCCCTGCATAGCCTACCTCTTGAGCAAAATTAGATATCAATATTAATTAAGTCACTGTTATGCTGGGTTTACTGTCATTCCCAGCCAAGTCAAATTCTAATGAGTTGGTACACATAAAGCTCTTAGAACAGTACTTAGCACAAAATGAAGGCTCAAGAAATAGTGACTAATAGTATTCTTAGTCCTCACTCTAAAGGAGTCAGGAGATGAAGACCCTGTCCACTAAGCAGCAAGGTGCTTACCTTACCTTGTTCCTCCATGGGAACCCTTGGCTGAGTAGCACAGAATCGTGCATTGTTGTCAAACTCTGGCTCTTCAGCCTCTTCTCCTTCCACTGTCTACTCTCCTCTCGCTCTCTGCTTACCACTCTCAGTACACCCCCTACTATAGCAGGCCTAAATCCTTACTGTCACCAGCTCAGCCATTACTTATAGAGAGAAGAAGCAACGGCGGCCCAGGAGAAGTATGAGCAGGCAGTCGGGTCCTGTGGATCAATTTGTAATTTTTCTTGTGGCAGCAAGAGGAGCATGAGCGATGTGTGTACTAAATTCCCAGCCATGGCAGCAGCACGGCAGCATGTCTTGGCCTGAATTATTTATCTTTGGGTTCCTTGGCCAAGTGGGACTGGAGCCCTGGGAGGAGGGGAAACAGTGGGTGCATGTAATTGCTCTCCAGCGTAGGCCCTCCTGGGGATTGGAGAGTAGTGACTGGGCTGACGATTTTTTTTCCTGTTGGTCCTGGCAACCACAGAACGCTTTGCTATAGGAGAGAGAGCAGAGGAGTTCAGTCTCTAGGCAGATGAAGGCACTTCTAGGTACTCGGCAGATGAGAGTCAGAGTCACCGTTTTCATTGCTAGGAGGCTTACTAGAAAAAAATGTTGAAACTATTGACTCAGAAATAAGGGGTGGCTCTTTGCTTGTTGTTGGGTGTATATACTGAGAACGTTTAAGTGTATTTTCTGTTTCCAGAGGAGGGGAGGGAGAGAAGAGAATGTCAGAGTTCTCCTGTTCGAGGAGGGGGTTCATGGTTGTTAGATGAAGGTATGAGTTTATAGCCAGCATTAGTGCTCACCAATATTTCTTAACAGTTTCCCTTTCTCATTCACATAAAAGAGTTAGTCAGGATTAGGTGGCTAGTTCTGACGAATGGAATGTGATAAAAAATAACTTAGTGGATTTCTTCACATACTCTGTCACACTCCCACACTGTCCTAACCTGACCCCTGCTGCAATGAATCCTGAGATGGTGATGTCATAATTTGGTGGAACATACATTGGCCTTGGTTCCTGAATGACTGTGTGGAGCAGAACTTCACGCTCAACAGCATTGTGCATATATATTAATGAAATATAGTTTTTGTCTTAAGTGACTGAGATTTTAGAATTAGTTGCAACTGCAGTACAATCTAATATATCCTGAAGAGTGACAGCAAAATCAAAGGGTGTGTGGATTCTTCACTTCAGCAGAGGGCTAAGATTAGCAAACCAGAAATTGGATTCTGAATGGAACACTAGGCCCTTGTGCAAGTGGCTTGGGCAGAGAAAAAGCCAATAACAAGTACTGATGTACAGAACTAGGGATGGGTAAGCCTGGAAGTGGTACCCAAGAGTGGCAGAATCGGTTGATGAGATCTGAGCATGTTGCTGGGGTAGATGACTGTCATGCTGACATTCTGCTGTGACATAAATCATGGGAACACAGGCTATGTTTATGGTCCCAAGGCCAGAAGGACAATTCCAAAGCCCTCCTTAGACCTTACCATGGGTCGAATTATGTCCCCCAAAATGCATATGCTGAATTTCTAACCTCTAGTATGTCATAATGTGACTTATTTGGAGGTAGTGTCTTTATAGAGGTAATCAAGTTAAAGTCATTAAGGTGGGCCCTAATCCAATATGACTGGTGCTATAAGCTGAATTGTATCCCTCCAAAGTTTATATATTAAAATTCTAACCCCTAATATAATTATATTTGGAGATAGGGCCTTTAGGGAAGTAATTATGGATAAATAATGTTCTAATTATGGGGCCCTAATCTTATTCGACTAGTGGACTTATAGAAGAGAAAAAGACACCAATAATCTCTTTCTCCATGTGCACACAGAAGAATGTTCATCATATGAAGTATATATAAGTACATGCGAAGTATATATTCTGTTTCCAGAGGGGGAAACCAGAAATGATTTGTGAATATTTAAGACTTGGTATGCATTTCTCCTTGTACTGTTCCCCTACCCTTACCCCTACGCCACTGCTCCAACCTGCTCCTTGCTGCAATGGATCCTGAGATGGTGATGTCATCATCTGGAGGAACTTACATTAACCAGGGTCCCTGAATGACTGTGTGGAGCTCAGCTCCATGCCCTACAGCACTGGCTATATATACAAAGAGAAGGTGGCCATCTACAAGCCAGGAAGAGAGGCCTCACCAGAAACCAACCTTGACCACACCTTGATCTTGGACTTCCAGTCTCTAGAACTGTGAGAAAATAAATGTGTTGTTTAAGCCTAAGCCCAGCCTGTGGTATTTTTGTTGCAGCAGCCTTAGCCAACTAAGGCAGACTTTGATCAGGATTTGTTTTCTAATATTCTCTCCTTTACTCAGAAACCCCTCAGTATTCTAAGCCTGGCTAGGTAAGTCTCCCAGTATTCTAAGCCTGACTAGGTAAGCCTGGCTGGGCAAGTCCTGTGTAGAACTTTTTGTGTGGAGTCAGATTTTATGAAGTAGAAAGGAAAGAGAAGAGAGGAAAATAATGAAGATATTAACATCTTGCACTTTTAACAAAATGCTTTTTTTCTACATTATAACAATGGATTCCAATTACAACCCTCTAAGAGAGGGATAATTATCCTAGGCTTATAGATTTTACTCATTTGCTCAGCAACATTTTTTGAGCATCTACTGTGTGTTGGGGCATTATGCTAAGAGTCGAGTAGGCTACAGTGCCTGCTCTCAAGTGGCTGCATGAATCGAGGCTCTGTGAGGATAAGCTGCTAGCTCAATCTGACACTGCTAGTCAGGATTCCATGCTGGCTGCTTAGCTCTGTGCCCGAGTTCTTGGCAAAGAAGGAGCAAAGCGGGGACTTCAGCTGTAACAAATGTTGACAGGCCCTTGTGTTCCAGCAAAAGCTGTCTCCTTATTGTCCTTATTGGGAACCAGTGTCACACCCAGGCAGCATGTCCTGCTGTTGGTCCAGTCGGTCCCCACCTCCTTCTTTGCTGCCAGAGACTTTACTTTGTCCAGTTTTTCTGTACCCAGGTACCTCAGGGAAAGCTGGGTGCTCCCAGGCCCAGATGGCAAGTCCTGCAGGGAGCCAACCAATCATGCTAAAGTCTATTCTTCTTGTAATTCTCACCAGTGAGACACAATGAAGCCTGCATGCGGACTTTTAGATTTTTTAGATTTCTCACCCTAAAATGGGCACATTCTATTTTTTGAGGCACATTATTGTGTGAGGACATGATGCTTAGAGATACTGCAGCTACTTTGCCCCCATGAGGTTGAAAGACTAGGGACAATTGGCGACATGCTGAGGATGGCACAGCAGAGAGGGAAACAACCTAGGTCTGTGATATTGATGGACAAAATTAACAAGACTTCTTGTTACATCAGACGATAATGTTCTCACTGCTTAAGCCCTTTTGGGTTGGGCATTTTGCTACTTGCAGCTAATGCTTTCTGACTCATAGAAACAATCAACCAGTGTGTATATACTGAGTGCCCACTGCCCCTGCCACTAACTCAGTGTGACACCTCACAGGTCACATGGCCTTTATGAGCCTTATTCTACTCATCTGCACTGAGCGGTATCCTCATCTGATCTGAGAGGTGTCCTGGGGGAGGAGCTAAAGAAAAAGATGAAAAGAATGAGAGAGAAAGCCATTTGTGACATGGCTGGTAAAGGAGAAGAGGAAGAAGAGGAAGAGGGAGTCTTCCTCCTCTCTATTTGAAGGAAGGAAAGTGTGTGAGGAAGAGACAGTTGAGAAAGAAAGTGTGGGCTGCCTCTAAGAAAAGTGCCCGGGTCACCCCTCTCCCTTCCCTCTACCTCTCCTCGCAACAGCTATTTTGAGATGCCTTACCTCACTTTCCTCTGACGGAGGTCAGCACGCACTGGTTGTGCACAGCCCTTCCTGTCTGCCCGTTTTCCTTTGGCTGGACCAACTCTTCCTAGAGGGCTGGGGAAATGGTGGTAGATCAGGCCTGTGTTTGCTGAAGCTAGAGAGGAGACAGGGGATGGCAATCCATGACAGGCACAAGGTTTTCAGAGCCACCTTAGAGGTTTAATTTTATGGGTCAACTTGACTAAGCCAAGGAATGCCCAGATAGCCTTTACAACACTATTTCTGGGTATGTCTGTGAGTGTGATTATGGTAGATATTAGCTTTTGAATCCATGGATTGAGTAAAATGATCTTCCCTCTAGTACAGGTAGATGCATTTAGGCTCAGACTAGGACTACTTACACCATTGTCTCCCCTGGTTTAGGGTTTTTGGGTTTGGACTGAAACTATGCCACTGGCTTTCCTGGGCCTCCAGCTTAAGATAGCAGATTGTGGGACTTCTCAGCCTCCATAATTGTATGAGCCAATCCCTCATAATAAATGATCTATCTATGGAAGGCTGAGGCAGAAGGATCGCCTGTGCCCAGCAGGTCGAGGCTGCAGTGGCTGTGAGTGTGTCACTGACTCCAGCCTGGGTGACTGAGTGAGAATTCAACTAAAAAAATTATATCTATGCATCTATGTATGTATGTATCTATATCATCTATCTATCTATCTATCTATCTATCTGTCTATATCATCTATCTATCTCCCTTCTATCTATCTCTATCTTTTAATCTTTTATCTATCTATGATGTTCTATTGGTTCTGCTTTCCTGAAGAAGATGACGAATACACATGTGAATCAGAATTGTCAGGGTTCCTGTTAAAAGGAGATTCCAGCTTCCACCTGAGACCTAGCAATCACCTGTGCCTGACATTGTGCTTTGTGTTTTATGTGTATCACTGTCTTTCATAATCCTCACTAAAACAAGACTAGAAGGGATGACAGTGACAATATTTTACAGAGGAGGAAACTGACGTTCAACAGGTTTCAATTCAATATCTTGACCAAGGTCACACGCTGGTAAGCAAATGGAGTTGTGACTCAAACTTAGGTTTGTTGGACTCCTTTCCAGCTCCTGGCCTGGCACATGAGTGAGACCTTAGAGTAATGGGCCTGACCTACTTCTCTAGCTCACCCTTCTACCCCTAAACCTACACTTCGGTGGCCTCAGGGATCCCAAACTCTCAATACTCTTCTTGTCTCTGAGGGGCTCTTTCCTCTGGTGGGGAGTTTCTTCTTTCATCCTCTGCCTCTTTCTGTGAAATATTCTTCGATATTTCTCCAGGGCCAGCTCAACAGCTTCCTTTGCTTTCAGGGCTCCTGTGACATGTATCTTCCCCTCTGCTCCCCTCCTCTCCAAAAGAAACCAAACCAAACCAGATCTCTTTTCATTATATTTATAGGTCTTGGTATTCATTTATTTTTCACTCAATATCCATCAAATATAATTGAGCACTTATTATGTGTAATATTGTCAAGTGCTAGAGATAACAAGAGTGAACTGAAATAGATGTAGTGCCAACCCTCACAGAGTTATGGTCAAGTGCACTTCTCCTATTGAATTCCAGTGCACTCATGTTCTCTCTCTCTCTCTCTCTCTCTCTCTCTATATATATATATATATATATATATGTATATATATGTATATGTCACCTCATCACTCCTGTGTTATTGGTGAAAAGAAGCCAAGTCTTAGAGTGTCCAGGACCATGTCCACCACATAGAAGTTGGAACACATAATGAAATGAGGAAAAGGGTTATGTAGGGTAAGGTAGGTACAAGAGGTATGTTTCAAGGAGGTCAGGCAGCCTGCCTTCGGTTTCCTCATCCTCGGAAAAGGCTAAGTTGTCTAATAAATGGTTTTCCAGCCCGAGGCCCTGGAGAAGGCAGCTGACATGCCCGAGGCCTGAGGCCAGCGCCCAGCCCAAGTCCATGTTAGTAGGATGCATTATGAATGCAAGGTGTAGGAAATAGAAATTATTAAACTCGCAGATAGGGACAGAAACGCCTTTGTGTGGCTGCAGAGTTGGGAAATTATGCTGAAGCGCAATGCATTGCAAATCAGCCTGTGCTTGGCAGAGAGGGGCTTTTATTCTCCAGGTCCCGAAGTTCCTTCGGCAGCTTTTGTGTGCAGCCGCGGAGGCCCTTCTGGGAGGAGAGAGAAGCTGGTAATTTCGTGGCTGATTGGCAGACTGTCCAGAGCCAATAAAGATATTTGTTTTCTTGCTGAAGTGCTCACAAACCCAAATCTCAGCACCACAATTTTATCTTTCTTTTTCCTCCTATGATTTCTTCTTTCTTTTCCATTATGGAGAGAGATGGAACCTGGACTGTCCTTCTCCATGAACATGGCTTAGAGTGGGCCCAGTGGGGATAGTGGCCCCCATTCTGTGAACCCATAAGGACAGAGGACATTTGCCCAGCGTATCTGGACTTTTCTCCAGGCAACCAATTTGCTTTGGCATCATCTACATAGATTAACTGTGCAGCTTTGGTGCCTGGGAAAGCTTGATGTTTACACTTCCATGAATCCATCCCATATTCCTCTGACAGTTGGTATTGTTTGTTCCATTTTAAGGATGAAGACTGGTGACTTGTCCAAGGTCCCAAAGTTAGTAAATCGTGGCACTGGGAGTTGAAGTCAGGTTTATCTGACTCTGACGTTTCTGGGCTTAGATTTCTTGAGTGCTTCTGGTAGCATCTCATTCCTGTAGTATTCACAGCATGCATGCTGATGAAAAATGCCCTCACAGTGACTCCAAGACTGGATTCTCCAACTGGCTACTCCCACAGGAAAGAACATCTTGAAGTTTTAACAAAAGAATCTAGTTTTGAAACTGAAGGGATCTTTCAGATTTTCTCCTTTCTCACCTGCTCTCATTTCACAGATAATGAAATTCAGGCCAGAAAATTTAGGGACTGGCCCTAGGTCACAGCCAACTCTCTAATGGCAGATTCAGGAGTCGCCAGAAAGAATCCTGACTCTCAATTCACCGTTTTGTCTATTTCATCTGCAGTATCAATTAGGACTAGGTTTATCTGTGACTAACAGACACCCAAAGAACAGTGGCTTAACGAAGACTACACTCTGATGGAAAATAAATCAGAAACAACCGACTCAGACATAAAATAAATGAGAAGCAATATAGAAGACCACTTTGATGTAAAACAAGTCAGAACTCTGCAGGGTTAGGGACCAAGACTCTTTCTTTCTCGTTACTTTGTTCACCTCATGGTCCAAATGGTCCCTGGAGTTTTAGCCATTATATCCAACTTAGAAGGAAGAGGTCTTTTCCTTAAGGAGACTTCTGGAGGTTTCACACACAGAATGGAGGGTTCACTAGCCAAAATTTAGTCTATGATCACATTAGTAAACAGGAGGCTGGAAAATGTCATCTTTTAGCTAGGTGCCTAGAAAAAAGTCAGGATTCTATTCTGTTATTAAATAAGCAGGAGATAGAAGCTATTGGGAAACAACTAACAACCTTTCCCATAGCCCATAGACTCTAAACTGATTGCCAACAGCATACCTCCCCCTCTGCAACCCTAGGAATTTCCAGTTGAGAGGGAAGAAGCTGAAGCAGCAGGTCTTTATGAGCAGAAAAACAAGTTTTTTTGTTTGTTGTTTTCCCCTCCAGATAAAGGCAGGGCACTTTGGAAGAGTTGGTATCATGGGGCTTTTAAATATAATTTCACCTAGCATAGCTTTTCTGGGTCCAGTCTATTTTGGTCCACTTTGAAGACCTCATCAGTATGGCTTTGGATTTTTGAATTTTGGATTTTTGGATTTTGGACATCCTGCATTTTGGAAGACAAGTGGGTAGAGGTTTAGGATGGACGTGGGGAGATGGAATGCATGTGAGTGTGCCGACAAGTGTATACATGTTTTTGGAAGGGAAGGGGAACCTCCACTCCACTTTTCCAGTCATGTTCCAGCTGAAAAAGCATCAAGCACTAATTTTGCTCGTCTGCAGATTCTTCAAGGAACGTAGAGCCAGGGCTGCTGCTCTGAATGCCTAGAGGAAATTAGGGTTTGGAATGAGAGAACAGAATGAGAAAGCAGGAGAAGCAGCCTAGAGATGGCAGAGTCCAACCACCTGCTTTTAGGGATGAAAAAACCGAGGCCTACAGCTGTCACAGTTTTGCCAAAATTTATAGAGCTGGGATCAGGATTCCACCTTTTCTAGGATAGGGCTGTTTTGTCTTTATATAAGACTATTTTGCCTCTCTGAAATATAAATATATGAGGGACCCTACCCCCAAAAGCAAAATTTATTTATAAAAAATTGTATATTTATTCGTACATGTTTAAATTTCAATGTCCTTCAAAGTATCTCCATTTGATACAATACACCTATCGAGACACCTTTTCCACTGCTCAAAACCATTTTTGAACTCGTCAATTTGGATGACGTTTAGTGCTTCTGCCTTTTTTTGTTTCCCCTCTCCCACACTGGCAAAACGTTTCTCTTTGAGGACTGTTTTCACCCAGGGAAACAAAAAAAGTCTCTTTGGGCAAGATTGGGTGAATAGGGAGGGAGGGGTATGGGGTCATGACGTTTTTGGTCAATAACTGCTGAACATTCAGCATGGTGTAGACAAGTGCGCTGGTAAGACACCCGTCATGAAATGGGCAAATGCGTTGAAAGAATCTCCAAAATAAGTTTACTGAAGCCTCTCAACAATGCTCGCTGGTACACTGATGCCGATGGGTTTCTAGAACACTTACCTAGCAGAGGAAGCCTGTACTACAAAGGGCCCACCCTCCAGAAAGGTAATTCGTAATTCTGGGTTTTTTTGGGGGGTGGGTTTCCCTTCATGTATGACACACACACACACACACACACACACACACCCCTGCTGTATGGTTCTTTAGTCATTTCATGTGTGTTACTATTATGTTGAAAGCACTATGCAAGGCTTTGGTGTAAGGAGGATAAAAAGATGAATAAGACACAGTTCTTCTCTTGAGGAATTTAGTCTAGCAAGGCATGCAGATACATCAACAACTAACTATGAGGCGGCCAGCACTAAGGACTACACAGACACATAAGTGATGATTGCTATGGGAAGGCTGAATTGGCTGGGCTGAGGGGACTGTGGAAGATCCCCACGGAGGAGGTCTTTGAAGGAGAGATTGAGGGAAGAGGTAGTCTGAAGATTTGAAGAGAGCACAGATCAAGACCTGAGCATTATAATACCACTGAATGAATACCTCCCTGCCCTGGGCTCTATGATGGGAATCTGGGAGGGCTCAGTGGTAGGACCCAAAGAGGGAAAGCCTGAAAGGGCCTCTTTTGTCTCCTGGAGGGAGCTCTAGCCCTGCTAACTTGTTGGGCATGTTCTTGGTGCTGTTTGGTCATTAAAATGGTTAAAGTAAAACAAAGCTGGTGTCAGGGTCCTCACCCAGATCAGTTGATCTGGAATCTCTATGGGTGGCATTCAGGAATATGTCTTTATTCATAGCTTCCTGGGTGATTCTTATGCCCAACAGGCATTTTAGAGTAAGGAAGAGAGGAGTGAGCCCTGACATGGAGGACAGGAGGAGGATGTGAAGAGCTTTCAGCTGAAGTCCACAGTCACTCCTCCCAGGGTAGGAGGCCAGGAGGGAGAAATGAGTCACCAGACCTCAGGTTGCACAGGACTAACTCTCCACCGTGCAGATAAGGAGACTAGGTGCAGGGAAGGAGGGAGCTTTGTCCAGGCCCCACAGCTTGTTAGAGCAGCGCCATGCCTCAGAACCCATCCTCCCACCCCTTCCAGAGTCACTTTCAGAGCCAATTCCCTCTGCCATTTGCTCAGTTCATGCTGAAGCCTTCACAAGGTGAACAATGAGAAAACAATTCTGTGGCTGTGGGTGTCTCTTTTCATGTGTGTGCAGAGGGAGATCCGATTGTTCCCAGGAGTGTGAGTTAGAAAGTTGCCTGGTTCTCATTTCTGCTTGATGTTCTTATTGCTTCTGGGATGGGCATGCAGGGCTGGGAGAAATGGCCAGTGATGGAGGGGACATGAGTGAAGGCAGTTATTCTGCTGTGTGTGTCTGGGGGTGGGGATGGGACAGGAAGGGCAGTGCTCCACACTGGGGGTGGGGATGGGACAGGAAGGGCAAGTGCTGGCATTAGGGGCTGAGGGGATCCCTCCACCAGGAGCTGGTTGAATATGGCCAAGATGCCCCTGGGTGAAGGGACAGCCAGCAGCAGGCAGGCCCCCAACCTGCAGTTAGTTTCTTGACTATGGTGAAGGCATTACTTGTTCAGCTGCCTTCCCTTGGGGTCAGTGGAGTCCAGGCTTGTTTTATGTCTCTTCTTATGCCTCCCATGATCCTCCATACCTCTCCTTGGAAATCCTTTTGTTAGTATTTAATTATCTGCAACAATATCTTCCGTGCCTGTTTCCTCGGACAGATGGGGACTTCCTTGAGGGTCCAGTCTGATCCCCCTGTACGCTCAGGGCCTTGCACCGAGCCCAGAAAGCAGCAGACACTTGATAGATGTTTGTAGATAGTGTGATGGGGTGACTAATGGGAAAAACACTCAATTGGATCTTTGGGAGGCAGGTTCTTGTCTGACTCTGTCCCTGATGCTTTGTGGATCATGAGCAAATTGCCTCTCTGTGTGTCTTGTGTCTTTCCAGCAACAACAAGACAAAATCCGCAAAGAGCACAGCAATCTGTTTCTCAACACCTGAAGCTTATGGGATTGGACAGTTAACTGAGTTTCAGGGACTCTGGCTTTAATTCCAGCCATTTCCCTTACTGGCACCACTACCACTGTGTCTCAGTCCTCGAGGGGGCCCTGGGGATCCATTCGCAGAGCAGGTGTAAGACTCTTGGAGAAGTCGTGACTTGCCGAACACGCAGATGGCTTTATTCACACAAGGGATGGTCTTGTCTGCTTAAACTAAGAAAGGACAGAAAGTCTACTCAAGAGAGATTTCAGACATCAACTGAATCCCCTCAGCCGCTAATGCCAGCGCTTGCCCTTAGTGGTGGAGCACTGCCCTTCCTGTCCCTGGAGTTAGCCCAGGTTGACAACAGAACTGGAGGTAAAGGAAGAACATGGTAGGACTGTAAGGAAGTGGGGTGTCTAACTTATTGGGGGGACTGGATCAGAGCTGGTGTTGTTTGATAAAGGGACCGGATTAGAGGCCGCAGGGGTCTATCGTCAGGGTCAATGGCTGAGTGAGTTTGGGGTCAGAGGTTTCTACTCCTTTGCTGATTTCCCTGAAGCTCTGGATAATGGTGTTTGTGTGGCTGCAGATTTCCAGTGAACACCTGCTGAAAACCCTTGCCTTGGAAGAGGCTCCAGAAAGATCCGGGAGCTTTGGGGGAAAAGCTGGCCAGGATGGCTGCTTTCTTTGCCCCTTTCTGCTGGGCCTCCCGGTCCCCACTAACAGAGGGACTGATGGTCCAGGTGTCTCTTCTAGGCCCCCTCTCCCTGCCAATTTGGGGCTTATCCCTCTTGGCTCTTGCGTGGCTCGGGAGGGACCCAGCCCCAATCATCTCGGCTCCAAGAGAGAAAAGGAAGAACATCTGTTAACACAAATGCTTTTCTAATTTCTTTTTAAATCTCACTCAGCATCTGCGTTAAACAAGGCTGATCGGCTTGTACAATATTTAATTTTGGAACCATTTCAAAAGGCGCTGGTAAGAGGGGAGCAATGGGGGAACAGCAGCCTTCTAAATCTTTAATAGCGTGCCGGTTAGGAGCTTCCGCCGGGCTCCGTCCTAATCACACGGAGGAGAATAAGCAGAGACAAAATTTCTTAATAACAAATACCTTTGCAGCACCTCATTAAATCACTGTATTTCAGAGACACAGCAGGACACTTGGGTGAATAAATAGTGCAATCTCTGAGTCTGAAGGATTTGCACATCTGAGTTATTTCTCCTGCATATGATCAGTTCCTTTTTCTCTCCTTTTTTTTTTTTTTTATTTTCACAAATGATTTCAGCTGATGAGTTCAATTAACAAAGACATTACAGGCAAAGTTGAAAAAGTGCCTTTTTCCTCTCCCCCTTTTCTATCTCCTCCTCTTCCACACCCCCCCTTTATAACCACAGAGTCTTATTTTGTGTGCTTTTGCCGAATGGCTTTGCCAAATGACAGGTGGGAAAAGGAGAAGGGATGGGGAAGGCCGTGCTGGTTGATGTGAAAACAGTCTTCCACGGAGGTGGGGAGGGAGGGAGAAGGGAGCGAGAAGGGCACATGACAGTGCAGTGGGTCCGCTACCAGGGGAGTGAGGGCCAGCTAGAAGCCTGCATGCAGCCTACTTATGTAGCAAATCCTCACTTGTACCCCACAACTCTAAAATGAATAAATTTAAAAAATAATTATAATAATAAAAGAAAATAAAGCCTTTCTTGGCTGCGTGTTTCTAAGGAGGGTGATAAATGGAGCCTGGGAGGGAGAGGCAGGCAGTGATAGAGTGTGGAGGTGCAGCGGGGCCCCCTGCCACCTGTGGATGTGTGTCCATTGCGTCCACGGCTGCACCTAATCGGTCTTCAGAGGGGCCTGAGACAAGACAAGAGATCTGAGGAAAACCATCTGTTTTCAGTTGCACTTAGAGGTTTCCTGAACACCTACCGTGTGCCAGACCCTGTCCTATCTGCTGAGAGTTAATGCTCTCATCCCAAATCTAAGCCAAAGGAACTCTCCCCACATCCTTCTTTTCCAAAGTTGAATCAATCAATAGGCATCATTTTCTCAAGATTTTAATGAAAAGGACATAAGCTTGTAGTCTATGAATGGCGTCCAGTTCAAAGACATCTTTTGTGTGTCCCAAAGTCTGACAGTTGGCTGCTTTTATTTTTATGATTATTTTTAAAAACGAGAATCAGTTGCTCAAGTGCAATGCTTTTAAAACTGTGGTTTACAACCCCTTGGTGGGTCTTGAAATCAGTCTAGAAGGGAGTTCAAGTTGCCTATGCTTAAGTTTTGATTTGGAGAGAAATCTGTCTCTAAGTAGGTTCTGAAGTAGTATGTTTTCTGAGTCTTTCTGTGTATGGGGGATTTTCTCTTACTTTCATAAATAAATTTCACTGTGAGAATAGAAATAGAATGGAATAAGTAGAATAGGTAGGGTAGAACAGAAAAGAGAAGAAATAAGAGGAAACTCTCAGCATGGACCTCTTACAGCAAGGCATGTTTGTTCTACTTTTACGTGTGGTGTGTTTATATGCTGATCTGTGATCTAAAATGCCTTTCTTATTGTGGGTCCCAAACAACGGACCAGAAATCCTCTGCACCAATTTGGAATGTCCAGCACTCAAGAATTTGTCTTATTAGAGAGCACCCCCAGACAAGCTTATCTGTTCCTTGGTTTAAAGCCTACTCGGTCCCATGTTTTCTTTGTGACCTTGGTGTTGGTGTCCAGTGGTAGCCAATGGTATGGCCATGAGTGCCTACTGGTGTCAGTGCCCTAAGCAGACGTCCTATGTTCTGGAGATGGCAGGCCTTGTCTCCCTTGGACTCTGCCTGTTTTCCAAGTTTTGTTCTTTAGTGTGATTTCAATTCTGTGAATTAACCAAGGCCCTTCTAATAAAGCATTTATTACCAGCCAGAGTTGGTTTCTGTGCCTGCAGCCAAGAATCCAGATTGCCACACTTAGAAATCAAGAGATTTCACATAAAACTTTGAATTCCCAGGGTTTGTTAGTTTGTTTTTTTGGAGGGGGGGGGATTGTTTTAGGTCTGCATTTCTCCATAGCAAGCTTATAGATGGTGCTTGAGTTTTCTGTGGCTCCTGTAACAAATTGCCACAAAGCAGGTGGTTGAAAGCAACAGAAATTCTTTCCTTCACAGATCTAGTGAGGCCAAAGTTCCAAGCTTTGCCAGGGAGTGCTCTGCCTCCAGAGCCTCTAGGGGAGAATTCACTCCTTGCCTCTTCCAGCATCTAGTGGCTCCTGGCATTCCTGGGCTTGTGGCTATGTCGCTCCCATCTCTGCCTCCATCCTCACTTGGCCTCCTCCTCTGTGTGCCTGCATCATCTCCCTCTGCCTCCCATATAAGGACACTGTGGTGGCATTTAGGGCTCACCCTGATAATCCAGGATGAAAAGACTTTTCTTTTGCAAATAAGGTCACATTCACAGGGTCTGGGGATTACAGCATGGGTGTATCTTTTTAGAAGTCACCATTCAGTCCACTATAGGTGGATTTCTGCAGTCTTGTCCAGTGTGCTTCCTCCCCATAGCCCCTGGGGCCTGCTGCTACATGAGTCTTCAACCTCCCAGTTTAACAGACACCTGTTCCACACGCAGGCCCAGGGCAGAGATGCAGAAATGCAAGGCAGGGTTTTCGTCCTCACAGCCTCTTCTCATTGAATGTGGGTACTCAGAGTAGGCTGGGGTAGTGGTAAGGCTTCATGGAGCTGGGGGTCTTGGTGGGCCTTGAGGGACTGAGATTAGCGGGGTGGGTGGGGAGAGGACGAATAGTCTCTTAAGTGTGAATGATGCGTTGAGCACTGCTGGGGAGAAAGCATTGAACAAAATAGACCATGTCTGTGTTATTATGAAGCTTCCACTCAGTAGAGTAAAAAAGATAATAAACAAAATCATACAGTGTCAGAGTATAAGAGTGATGGAAGAAAATAAAGCAGGCGATGGGGGTATGAGCACTGAGGGGGAGTGGGCATTGCCATTTTCATAGGGTGGACAGGAAAGCCCACTATGACTAGGTGACATTTGAGCTGAGTCCTAAAGAGGAGAGGGAGGGATCCACATGTATCAATTTCTGGGACTAGTAATCAGAGCAGAGGGATCGGCATGTGAAGAGGTCCTGAGGCACATGCATACTTAGAATGTTCAGGAAATAGCACGGAGGCCGATGTAGCTGGAGAGGGGTGGTCTAGTGGACAAGTTGTGAGTAAGAGATGAGGATGAGGAGGCGGGTTATGGTCACGGGAAGAACTTCATAAGAGTTCAGGATCAGGTACACACTCTTAAGCACGTCTCTAAAGTAGGGGGTCATAAACATGGATGAGGAAAAAAGGCTCTGTTTTCACTAACCTGTAGCTGACGTTTAGCATTCTTTTAATTATGAATGTAGGCACCATCCAAAGCATCTAATTTATAGTAATTTGGGTACTACCTGTGACACTACCTGTGTCACCAACAGAAATCACAGATAATTTTACTTCGTATTACAGTTATTACCCTTATCTTGAAATATTGTTTTCTCTCAGTACTACTTCAAAATTATATAATTAGACCTGCCACAAGAACTTATTATTTAATGCAATAATAAAAAGCTCATCTATTACTATATCACAAATTAGTTTTTAGAAAATATTTTCCTAACTGCAATTCAATATAATTTATTTCTCACGTAATCCTATATATTTTATTTTATACATTTAAAGACAATTATTCCGGGAAGAAGTCCAAAGGCTTCACCAGACTGCCCACGGGGTTCCTGGTCCCCAACAAGGTTAAGGCCTCTGCCTTGAAGCCTTTGGATTGCAGCTCCTGCCTTGCCCCTTTACGTCTGGCTGCTTCGGCCCCTGCCCCCGCCCCCACCCCCCATCCCCACCCCCACAGCGATGCTATCCTCTACCAGTTCTGAACTACAGGTAGTTTCTCCAGCAAGCCTTAGCAAATGCTGCTTATCATGCCTTGAACACTTCTGCCTTTTTAAAAGTCCGACTCACAAGTCTCCACTCCGCGGGCACCTTCTCCAGGAAGTCTTCTCTGAGCCCCTGGCTCCCAGGTGGAAGTTATCAGTGTCCGTCCTCAAGTGGACCGAGGGCGTGCTTGCCTTCCCACCAGCCTGCAAGTTCCCCCAGGGTGAGGACTCAGGGTTGTTCCCACAGGGGACCCTCCGGAACTGAGTCCAGTGCCTGGCATGGAGCAGGCACTCAATGTGCTCAAAAAATATTCCTGGACTATGAGAACGAGTCATCACAATGAATCCCGAAACCATCTTGGGTTGGAGTTAGGAGTCCTTGCATTTTGTACGCGAAGAAAGAGGAGACAGGTTGGTTAGCAAAGGAGAGTAGCTGGATGAAGAGCTTGGAGATTTGAGGGCTGAGAACCCCATTGGAAGCAAAGGCGGGTGGGAGTAGAGACTGAATCCCAGGCTAAGGAGTTAAAACTTGATGTAAGTGGCCATGGAGGGGACGAGGCCTGAAGAATGTCAATCATCTCCCACTCCTGGAGTCTGGGGAGAGAAGACAACATTTGGTCACCAGGTTTTGTAACAATAGTTACTGTCTCATGTGCCAGTCTCTTCTTCTCTGTATTCCTAGTTCTTTTTTCACCTTTTTCGTCCGACAGATAGAACTCTTATTTCTTCAGGTGGTGTAGGGCTTGCATATTGGTTTAGAATAAAAGCCAGAAGAGATGGATGTGGACTTGTCTCCCTTACACTTGCTATCTGTGTGACCTTGAGCAAGTTTATTAGACCCAAGAATACTGATACTTGTGAGCTCTCTCCACAGACCCATGCTCCCGAAAGTCCCATCCTTGGAGACGCCTGATTTGTTTTCCTCCCCCTCGTCTGCATCCACTGTATACTCCCTGCCTGTGCTGTGTCCCTGCCCAGAGGCTGGAGCTCCTCCAGGCCAGCTTCCTGTCTGTAGACACTCCTTCTGTCTCTCAAGGCCCAACTCACAAGCCACCTTCTTTTTTTTTTGGAGTTTATGATGCTGTAGGGCACCAAGCCAGTTATTGAACCGCTCTGGCCTCAGTTTCCTAACCTGCCTACACGGAATTGCTTTGAGGGTCAAATGAGCTCACTCAGGTAAGGGGCCTTGCACACAGCAGGTGCCTACCACCACTTGGCTTCCTCCCCTTCCTGGGTGTCTCGAGAGGCTGGGCAGCCAGTGTGCGCAGAGCCCGGCTCACACCTCCGTGAACGCGGACAGGTCTGTAATCACTTCTCTCAGTGCTCTGTCCCCAGGCACGTGTGCTTCTTGCTCTCCCGCCTGCCTTCCTCTTGCTAGGTCCCACACGGATCGCTCCTATAAATCTTTCAGCACCTTCTTCATAAGCAATGAGGCTGCAGGCCAGGGTCGCCTCCACATCAAAGGGTTGCTCTGGGAGCGGGAGCTGGAGCTGTGGTCTTCTGAGGTGGCCAGGAGGCCTCTCCGTTTGCCTGTGCCTTTGAGGGCAAGGCCTGGAGCTACCTGTCTTTATCTGGGCTGGCGCTCTGGGCAGAGAGTAAATGCCACCGAGCGAGTTCTCTAAACACTGGCCTGGGAAGAGAGATTAGAGAAGAGGCCTGGTGTGTATCCCTCTGGGATAAGCCTTTATCAACTTTGGTTAGAGTCTCACACTTCTCTGTTCTGCCTGGTAGGTATTATTAGGCCCCATTTCACAGATTAGGAAGCAGAGGCCAAGAGAGATGAAGGAATTTTCTTCATGTTGCACAGCCTGTGAGAGGCACAGCCAGGATTAAAATACAAATTCTTTCTATTATGCCCCCCATCTGCATACCTCTGTCCTAAGTAAATAAAGCTGGGGAGCTGCATCCTTTTAGGAGGAAGACTCTGCCCCATCCTACGCTAAGGTACACAGAGATGTCACAGGGCCACACGTACTGCAGCCTGCACAGCAAAGACAGTTTTGAGAGCCAAAGGTGAGGAACCATCTAGACACCCACCTGGCCCAGGATGGGCAGAAGCTCTGGGGGGCTGGGGCACTAACCAGGCCATCCACGTAATGCTAGCATCTGTTCCCCTGACCCCTTCCCAGGCTGCCTCACAGAGCCTGGGATGCCCCAGCATGCACTGGGAGAGGCTTTTTACCTGTAGCTGGGCTTGTGAGCATTGGTTCTCATCCATGGGCTCACTCCCTGGGTTCCCCAACTCCTCCAATGCCCCAACGTCTCCTTCTTCATCTTCTCACCCCATAACTTGCCAAGGTCCCTGCAGGCCCCTCCTTTGTTTTCTTTCCAAAGCTGTCATCCAAGATTGGGCCCTGCGTCATCAAAGGCGCCGGCTCTAGTCAGACCCCTGGCTGACTGCACCATGGCTTACTTGCTGTGTGACTTCTGTTTCTTCGGCTGTCAAATGGGGATAATAATTGTGCCGGCTTCGTACCCTCTCTCTTCTCCTCTCCTGAGTGTATACTGTGCTCCAACCACCCTGGACTCTGCCCATACCTGTCTGTCTGGCTCTGCTCTCACTCAGTCTGCATCCTCTTTCCCACACGACTCTGCCCATCTTCATCCTTCTCTTTCTCTTCTCGAAAGCGCAGTGTAAACACCCTTGGAAAAAACCCTGCCTCCACCCTGAGCCTGGTCCTGTGAGCATCCAATAAAGCATTGCGTGCCTTTGTTCGATCTCCTCTTTGGATCTGAACATATGTTTTCACTACAGCAGGCACTCAATATTCATGTGCTAAATTAAACTGAGGTCTTCTTACAACTGATTTCTTCCAAGCAAGCGCCCTTTAATAACAATTCCTTACAACTGGATATACCCCTTTAGAGTGGAGAAATTCACTTTCACAGGTAGTATCTAAACTCATCCTCGGAGTCTCTCTGAAAAGGCAGTAGTCATGTTAGCCCATTTTGCAGATGGGGAAAGTGAGTTTTGGCGACGTTTCTTCTCTTGCTCAAGGTCACATGGCTAACAGGTAGGCTCTAAGACTCCTGAGTACCACTTTCTTTCCACTTCTGGGCATCCCCCTGCCTCTTCCTTTGTTCAGATGTAGACAACGTAAGCATCCCAGGTTGACTAGAAACTTTTCAGAATAAGAGCTCTTGGTCAGATATTGATTGGGAAGCCTGCCAAGTGCCCTCTTTCAGGGACTACTGACAGAACATGGGTGAAGAAACACTGCCACAGAAATGGATGGGAGTCTGAGAGTTCAGACCTTGTGGGCAGTGTAGTGTAGCGGTTTGGGGCCATGTAGACCTGGCTTTATATTCTGCTTACCGTGCTTCCGTCCCCACTGGTGTGACATGGAGATGATACCATATATCTCTTCTGGATGTGGCAAAGATTAAATGACTAGTGTCTGTAAATCCTATGGCACAGTGCGCCACACACCAGGGATGCTCAGTAAATAGAAGCTAACAAAATAATAATTAACATTTATTTAAGCCGGGTGTGGTGACATGTATGACATGTACCTGTAATCCCAGTACTGTGGGAGGCTGAGACGAGAGGGTTGCTTGAGCCCAGGAGTTTGAGACCAACCTGAGAGGCATAGTGAGACCTTGCCTCTATAAAAAAAATCAAAAAATTAGCTGGGCATGATGACACATGGCTGTAGTCCCAGCTACTAGGGAGGCTGAGGTAGAAGGATCCTTTGGAGAGCCTAGGAGGTTGAGGCTGCAGTGAGCCATGATCATGCCACTGCACTCCAACCTGGGCAACAGAGTGAAACCCCCGAACTCAAAACAAACAAAGTAAACAAACAAAAACATTTATTGAGGATTTATTTTTTACCAGGTACCCTATAAGTTATTTCCATGTTTCTCTCATTTTTTCCTCCCCATGATTCCTTGCAATGAAATTACCACCTGTTTTTTTTTTTTTTTAAGATGTGGGATAAATGTCACAATAAGGTACATAAGGGGTCTATGAGTAGCTGAGGAAACTGAAGCTGAACATGTTCCATAGTTGCCAAATGTCACATAGTTTTCCAGTAATGCCATGGGGCCAGCCTATGTCTGTTTATTCATAGATGCGTCCCCAACTGGGTACACCTGGTACGCTGCCCTGCACTTGTTAGAGTCAATAGATGGAAACTTATTATTATCCTGGGGCCAGCAACCAAATCAGAGTGGCGGTTTTGACACATTTAGCCTACCAACGTGGGCTTGGAAGTTTGAGCTTGGGAAGGTGTTGCCAGGGGTGTGACAGGGATGGCGAGGGAGGCTGGCTGGACTGGACTGTGGCTGTTTCAAGACCATGGGGAAGGGAAAGAGAAGAGGCCACCTTTTGTCCCTTAGCACCTGGGCTAGAGGCAGAGCCCTGGGCCACTTGTGCCTGCAGTGCCTCCCCGTGGCATCCTGATGGATGGGATGTGACAGAGTGTCCTTGTTCCCTCCCAGCACAGGGAATCCAACCCCCAGCCAGCAGGGGACCAAGTCCAGGTGTGCTGCAGGCCTCAGGCAACGACAGACACTCTGTGCAAACAACGCCTCCTCCCTGGGGGCTCTACTTCCCTGGGCAGTCCTCTGAAATAAATGACAGCGTGGAACACAGAGCCAGGGCCAGTCCCGCAGAGGCTGTCTGCCCAGGGTCTGCCCAGGGCAACCCTGACTGTGGCTTCCCTAGCCAGCCTGCTCCAGCGTCATGCTCACATCACAGCCCCACCCACTCTGTCCCTTCCACCGAGCTCAGGATGGGCGGGGAGAGCTATATACGAGGGGCAGACTGCTTGGTGGTCCAGGTAGAACACTGAAAAGATGGAAGACTACTCTGGCTCTGAGTCAGTTTCCTCAATCTCCCCACTATGATCAGTTGCCCACTTCTCTCAAGGACTTAAAGAAGGTAAGAGCTGGAAGAGCCTCAGGGATTGTCTAGCAGGTCATGAGGCACCTTTGTGTGCACTTGAAATTGTGCTGTCTCTGGGTAGACATAGTTCTGTGGGCTTGGCCAGCAGAGGCTGCCTTTGTGAAAAAGGCGCCCTCTCTTGGGGGATGCAGCCCTGTGTTAGGGTGCACCGTCTGGCGAGTGCAAAGTGGGTGGGACTTCAGTATCCCCTGGTCCCCTCGGCAGGACCCCTTGTAGGGTGCAACCTGCACAAATACATCAGCCGTCCCGAAAGCCTTAGCCCAGGGAAAAGCCCCATTCCCCACCCCATGCCTGCCCATCATAGTGATGTGATGACTGCCAAGTTTCAGCACCCAGTCTCCCCTCCCATCCACCTTCAGCCACACTGGATTCCTTTTGGAGCTTCTTTGTTGCCTTGGTAGCTTTCTTTCTCTGGAGCATTCCTCCTATTCTGACTGGGCAAACTGCCACTCACCCTCTTGGTCTCAGTGCAAATGTTACTTTCTCAGGGTCGCCTTCTCTGACCTCTCAGACTGGGGCAGGACCCCATCATACATCTCATGACAGATGGTCATTCTTCTATGCAGTTGTCACTAATTACTGTGTATCCACCCTCCCCTTAGTCACCTCTGGACCAGAAGCTCCATCAAGTTTCGGGTTATTTTGTCCATCACTGCATCTCTAGCATCTGGAGCAGTACCTGACTCATGGTTGAGGCTCAATTAATAAGCCTGGCATTGTGGTGCATACCTGTAGTCCCAACCACTCCAGAGGCTAGCAGGATCCCTTGAGCCCAGGAGTTTGAGATTACAGCGCGCTTTGATCACATTTGTGAATAGCCATTGCACTCCAGCCTGGTGACAGAGTGAGACCTGTCTCTAAACAAACAAACAAACAAACAAACAAATACATATTTGTGGCATGACTGAAAGGCCTTTCTCTGATTTCCCTCTGGTCCTGAAGGAAGCATGGGGCAAAGCCTTCTTTGAAAGTAGGGCTTTTGAAATGGCGGCTTTCCCTGGGGTAAAAATCCTCATCTGAACCTTCTGCATGGATGCAGCTCTTCAGTCATCCCTTCCTGTCCCCAAAGGGCCACAGATTCGGATTTCAAGCACAGGCTTGCAAACACTCTAATTTTTCCCATGATCTCTTGCCCTTTGCTCACTCAACAGTGTCCTAGGAAAGAAGTTTCTGGCTGCCTATGCACTGGGCTCAGGAAAACACAGCATCAGCACTGCCTCAACTTTTTAGTTTTAATCGGCAACTGATCTTGCTTCCAGCGGATTTATTTTCAGCGAAGGGCCTGTGGGCCAGTGCTAATTTGCATGCCTGACTCTGCCCTCTGGGAGCTGAGTGTCTTAGGTGATGTCCTGAAACAGAGGGATTTGTCTCCCTGACCCCTTCCCGTTTTTTCATGGGGAAAGGGTGGGGTCTGCCTCTGCCAGGTGCAGGGGATCAGCCTGGAATTCTAACTACCTTCCCTGTGGCAAGGCTTGGATGAAAAGCTACAGGCAATCTCTACCCCTTCTTCTGAATTCATCATAGATCCAGCTTGTACTTTTTTTTTGTATCTTATTCTTCCAACTCACATTTATTGAGTGCTTATTGTGTAAGTTCGTAGTGCTAGAAGCTGGGAAAAGTGAAAAAATGGGGAATGAGATTTCAAGATGAAGTCATCTTTGTCCTGCCTCAAAGTCACAGTCCAGAGAGAAAGATTTTGAGACAAGTATTCAGGATCAATGTGGTAAGTGCTAAGTAGAAGTTTTGCACAAAAGTTTGGAGGGGGAGGGGAGCTACTTAAGAGACTTGTCAGGGAAGGCCTCACTGAGGGCATGTTATTTGCATGATGTCTCTGCAAGTTGAGACCTCGTAGGGTTAGGAATATTCCAGGCAGAGGGAACAGCACGTGCAAGGGTATGGAGACCAGAAGGTAGACAATGAACTTGAGAAGGAGCCTGCTCAACGCGGCTAGAACGCAGCATGCAGGAGAGCAAGTGGTGAAAGATGGAGTGGGAAGGAAAGGTGTCTCTGTTAGTCTGAGAAGTGTTTGATCACCTCTGATTCCCTATGTGTTTCATCCCTCTCTAAACAGACTTCACAGGCCTTGAGAGGAGGGACCGTGTTGCTGCTGCTGCCTTTTCGCTGTCTCACAGATCCAGGCTCAGAGTCCTATGGGCAGTAGCCAAAGGAAGAGCCCAGGCCTGGCTGGGCTAGCAGGCATGTCCACCGGAGCCAGAACAGATCCTCCCACATGAAGTTTGAAAGGAAGCATCTTGCAGCCCCGTCTAATTACAGGGTAAGTGAGCAGGCCTCCCTCATAGTTAATTTGCTATGTGCCTTTATTGCCAGCAGAAGACAGATGACTCACGAAGGGTATTCCATATAGGCCTGCCAGTAATTGTCTTTATGACTTCATGAGCCTTTTATGGGTCCCGCTGGGAAAGGTGCTTTATTTTTCTTCTTTTTATTCTTCAGTCAGTAAATAACTAACTTTCTGAAAGCAGGAGGAATGTCAAGTTCAGGGTCTAGGTGAAGCAATCCCAAGATAGGCCATGGCCATCAGAATTGAGACTGGGGTCAAAGCAGAGGACAGAGACAATGAGGACAAGGTGAGTCACTCAAGGGCACGTGAAGTGGGTAATCCCCAACAGTGATTAATATACACATCATCGAAATTTAAAAATGAATAAATGTTCCTTTTCAGCAGATTTACTTTCTCAATGATGCTTGGCTTAGATTAATGATAATGTGAGTTTATGTTTCCAAAGTACACACAGACTGTTCTGCTTGGAGGGTTGAGGGGAGGAGGTAGGAGTGGGTAGACGGGGAGGAAATTTGTGGTGGCCCAAAAGAGTGTTATGTGGGAGTATAGTCACAAGTACATTATATTTAATTAACATCTAGTCTCTATACATGCAAGAGGAGCAACAGTAAGATACTTGTTTAAATAGAATGAGAATGTGACGTATTGCATTTCAATGATGCTTGGGAGCTGGTTCCTACTGGCTTGCAAAAACCAATTGTTAATTTTCAAGAATTTCATGAGCTTTCTTATGTCATGTGGGTAGCCTCACATCAGCCATGGTGGGATTATTTACACCATGGTAATCGGCAAACCTACAAAACAGAGCTCCACACTCACCCTCAGCTGGTCATTAAACCTTTATCAGCACACCCTTGTTGTAGCCATCCATACCACTGAAGTATTCAAGCAGCGGTGAAGGATCACTTGGCAGGATGAAAATTATAAGTGCGAATATGTATTGATCACTTGCTATGTGGCAGCTGTTGTTCTAAGTACTTCACCTGTATTTATTCATTAATCCTCTCAACTCTATGGGGTTGATGCTATTCTAGAGCCTAAAACCATGTCCAATTGGCAGAGACTTGGAGTCAGAAGGGATTATTACATCAGATTCACATTTCCTTGCTTTACAGATGAGAAAACTGAGAGTCAGAGAAGGGAAGTGGCTTGGCCAAGGCCGATGGCCTGGGGTAGTTCTCCCGACTCCCTGGTCAGGGTCTATTCCCATACTCTTTTTTTGTGTGTGTGGGAGTCTCACTCTGTCACTCAGGTTTTAGTGCAGTGGCACGCTCACGGTCACCCTAGTATTGACCTGCTGAGCTCAGGTGATCCTTCTGCCTCAGCCTTCCAAGTAGCCAGAACTACAGGCGTGCAATACCAAGCCTGGATAATTTTTTTATTGATTGTAGAGACAAGTTCTCACCAAGTTCCCCAGGCTGGTCTTGAACCCCTGGGCTCAGGCAATCCTCTCGCCTCAGGCTTCCAAATTGCTAGGATTACAGACTCGAGCCACCGTGCCCAGCCGATTTCCCTACTTTTATTCTTCCAGCTTGCCATGCTATAACCTATCTAAATCCAGGCAAAAGCTGAACCCAAAGGCCTGGAACTGACCAAAAGATGCAGCCCCCAGGCTGGAGTCCATGCAATGAGCCGGGGGGGCTCTGTTTGTGTTGTTTCTCTGGCCTCTGCCCGTATCACTGGGGTTGAACTTCTCCCTGGTGCCCACACCCATCCAGGGTTGCCTTTCCTTCCACTCTGCCATTGTCTGAGGATCCCACTGGAAGCAATTCAGACTTCAAATTCTCAGCAACAACCATCTGGAATAACAAGAAAAAATAAATAAAAATAAAAACCCAAACCAGAGCTTTGCCTGTTCACCTAGAGTCCTTAGCTAAGGCGGGGAAGGAGATGAACACAGGTGGGCTGAACCTCTCACCACCAAATGATTAGCCTGGAGAATTCTCTGCTAACTGCACGGGGGTTCAAGGTGAGCCCGGCGTGGACCGGGCTCAGAAAACAACTCTCCTTCGTAGCTGAGGCTCTGCAGCTTGCTTTGATGACTGCTTCTGGTGTGGAAAACGGTAGTCTGAGTCAAGAAATAGAGACTCAAGATGAAAATCCCTTCAATTCTTAAATATATACGTATATTCTAATGTAGAACGCATTCTAATATGGTAAACATTCCAATGTAGACCATAGGATCAGGTAGTCCCAGGGCTGAAAGGGCCTTCCAGAGTGCTTTCCTTGCTTTCAAGCATCCGTGGGTGTTGCCGGCAGGGAGGGTGCTACAGAGGAGAGACAGGGGGTGTAGTGCCAGTGTGTCGGTGCCATCTTGCACAGAGTCTCACCTCTTTGAGGCTCAGTTTCCTAATCAGTTGAGGGGGTGGTTTCCGACTTCATGGGCCCTTCTAGCTCCAGCATTCTGATCCTAAACAAAAGAACATTTCAAAGATGGAATTATACATACACACACACACACACACACACACACACACACAAATTGACAAACAAGGAAGTCTTTCAAAAATCTCATTCAAATTATTGCTGGATTTGTCTATTAGTGAGATTTGTTTCTTTGCATGTGCTAATTGGCCTTGGCATTAATTAATCTGATTTCATTATATTCTCTTTAATTTGTCAAGATATCATTTTGTTATTGGGTGACGGAACACTTTGGAGGATTGTTTGAATTGGAATATATTTCCCCCCCTTTTAAAGTTCCTGGAGAAAAATCATTATCAATTAAGTTAATTTGCATACACATTAGGTTAATCGTTTTAGTTTAGCCAAATTTGTGGAAATTTACATAGCAAATTGACCCTCCACATTTCACTTAAACATATGTAGCACACCGAGTAGTGTATTTTGAGTTGCTAATGAAACTGAGGTTATTTTACACGCTTCTTTTAGTAAAAGAGGTCTAATTAGACCAAGTAATTTTTTATTTCATCCATAATTGCAAAACAAATAAGCTTCTTGGCATTTTTTTTCTAGCAGCAGCATCACACGGACAGGGACGTTAATAGGGAAGTCATGTTTTCCTAATTAAGCCCGGTTTGATTCCTGCTCACTGTTCCGGCGTCAGCCCTCTCCAGCTTTCTCCTAGGTACTCTTCTGCCTGAGTTGCTAAGCCTCCTGGTATACCTATTAATAGAAGACTCCCCCACATGGAGCCAACTGAATTAAAAAATGTAACTAGGAAGGCAGGGTGGGAATTTTGACAGATTTGTTTTAAAAAAAATTTTTTTTAATGCCAGAAAAGAGAAAGTCGAATTCAAAAGGGGGTCTTGCTTCTCTCCATCAGGGGAAGAAAAGAGAAAAACAGCTTTTGTTCTCCCCCAGAAAAGAAGTTGGCATAACACATTGGTGGTGTTTCAGAAGTGACTCCAGGGGCTATCTTATTCAGTGCTGGCAAATTGGCTGTTGTCTCCTTCTCCAGGACTGTGGAGCGGTAGAGAGCTTATAGTAATGTGGGGTAGTTGCAAAAAAAAAGGATCTGCGATCTGAGCCTTTGTTGTAGGGCGGGGGAGGGGCAGTTCTGGCCTCTGTCCTGGAGCAACTGGGAGTTGTAGGTGAAGGGTGCTGGGGAAGTGGATATTGGTACAGTTGCATAAAAGTCTTTTCTTCTTTTCCTTTTTTTTTTTTGAGTTGGAGTCTCACTCTGTCACCCAGACTGGAGTGCAGTGGCCGCTCCCGGCCACTGCAGCCTCGACCTGCTGGGCTCCGGAGATCCATCCGCCTCAGCCTTCCAAGTAGCTGGAACTACAGGTGTGCGCTACCACTCCCGGCTAATTTTTGATTTATTGTAGAGATGAGGTATCGCCAAGTTGCCCGGGCGGGTCTCGAAGCCGCGGGCTCAGGCAATCCACTCACCTCAGCCTCCCAAAGTACTGGGATTACAGACTGAGCCACTGAGCCCGGCTGCATAAAAGTTTTACTCTTCCTGTGCTTCCTGCCTCTACGCCAAGGACACAGAAGAGTTAGACCCATTGCCTATGCTGGATTTGCTTTGTGTTCCTTCTGGCAAACAGGATTTTGCTGAGTTGTACAGGAGGGGGCTGGATTGAGTAATAGGTAAGGGTGGGCAGATAGGACCCTTCAGAAGGGGGTGCTGTGCCCTCAGCACTGTCAGGAGACTTGTGTTCTTATCCTAGCTCAAGACTGTAAGTGGCTATAAACCTTCCCTTTTCCATCCTTTGCAACGTGGCCTTGCAACTCTTCTCATCAAGAGGTGGTGTCGATTTCCATCCTCTGAATCTGGGTTGACCTGTGACTTGCATAGGCCAATAGAATACAGTGGAAACAATGATGTGCTCATTCCAAGCCTACTCCTCAAAAGTTTTGTCTGTTTTGGTTCACTCTCTTAGAACCCTGCTGCCACCCAGACCAGCCTGCTGGATGAGATGGTGACCAACATGTGGCCCAGTTGTCCCCACTACCCAGTTGACTGTCAATCAATCCCTGGAAATAGAGCCACCTCGCTGACCTGTGGGTAAGACATGCTTCTCTGGAAACATCCCCATTGTATGAAATCCCTGCTGCAGGGCCTGGATCCCTGGATATCAGTGCAGGCTCAAGAGAGGTCTGAGCTTCCCTTGTGCTCTTGGATTTCTGAGAACCCAACTGACCCCATGGGTTTCCCTTGTCCTGGCCACACCTCCCCTCATTTCTTCCTCCTTTCCCACTGGCCCTTTCAACCAGGGTCCCAGCATTTCTTGTGTTTTAGCAGAAGTCTAGTGGCTTCTCTCACTTTCCCTAATGCTAAGCCGGAGACGACAGACATTCAACTGAGCACAGCCATTAGGGTCAAATGCTTGAGCCAGCGAGGTCGAAGCACAGAATCTTGATATCAGAATCCCATACACACCCATGTGGGGAGAGGCTGGCTCAGGGTTCTGGGCCAGGCATGAGTCCTGGGTGTCTGAGTCCAGGGACACCTAGTCACTCAGGACTGAGGCATGCAGGCAATAATGTCAAGTTTTTTTCGGGAGTGTTCTTTCCTTTTCCTTTTCAGCACCCCTCACCCACTGTATAGTCCTGTTTCCTTCTCTGCCCCAGCCCCCTAGCCTTCCCTGGTTCCATAGTATCTTTGTACCCACACCTTTGCTCGGATGTAATTATTGTGTCTGTTTTGTATGACTGACTACATTGCTGGAGGGAAAGGGCCACACTTATTCATCTTTATATCTACCCAGTGCCAAACAGATTGCCCTGCACATAGTACTAATACGTGTTAAAAGTGAGTCATTTCTGAGCAAAGGGGACTTGCTAGCATCCTAGATATTGCATTGCAGGGGTGTCCCCCTCTCTGTATGAATGTGGAACTGGCCTAAGGTAGCAGAAATCTTGTTTAAAGTCCAAATTCTATACCTAGGTAGGAAATGTGCAAATGTGAACTGGTCCTATAACCGATTGGGGACAGTGGGGACAAGGGGGGAAACTGTGCTCTTTCAAAAACACCCCTGGCCAAAAAACAAAACAAAACAAAACAAAAACATGTCTAAGATCTCCTGTGCAGGACCCTTGCTGCAAAGTCAAACCTTAACCCTCTAACTCCAGGGCACAGGTGTCGTTGCCTGGAGTTTTTCCTTCAGGAGGCCTAGCATGAACTTGGAGCCAGAAGGTAAGGATATTAGCCTTGACTCTATCCTTATAAGCTGTGTAATATCTAGGCAAGGGGTTTCAGACTTTTGTGCCTCGGTTTTCACATATGTGAAATGGGTGTATGGATGACAAAATATTGTAGGCGAATGCACTTGGTAAAATGTGAGAATTGCTATATGAAGGCAAAGTAGCAGGGTTCCTGGTAGAATCCACATGGCTTCTCTTAGTGCCTGCCAGTGCCCTGATCTTGTCTTCTGTTGAGAGCCCGTCAGTGTGCCATGTCTTACCCCTGTGGGCCCTGCCGCTTGTCCCCTTACTGATCCAGGAGCAAAGTAGAAAATGACATTTCTGAATGAGGCTGACAGTTCACCAGGCACGAAAACCCACCCAGTTGTGACTCAGAGTTTTGGAGGCACAGATAGAATTAAGGAAATGTTAATGTATTCGCATCGCTTTGCCTCCTGCCTACACAGGCATAAGCAGTAAGGAGGGAGGATGGGATGGGAGAGGGGACAGGGAGATGGGAGGTTGTGTTGATGGGCTCCCCAGTAAGGTGGGGGATGGGTGGGGACTGTAGGGTCCCCGGGCTGCCTGGCTGCTGCAGCTGGGCCTGAGATCCCCAGGGGACAGGGAGGCATGCTCTGGCATCTGGTCTCTGCCAAGCGAGTCTGCCGCCTGGAATGCAGTATCAGCTTGGGCACAGGGCTACAGCAAGTGGGGCCCTGGGGTGCCTGTGTGTGCCCACGCAGGGGATGGAGGGGGTGGGGGACGCAAGCTGGATAACCCAGAGCTGTCTGCTTTAGCCTTGGTGATGTGGCTTGTCAACGGTGAGCAGCCATTTAGAATCAATGTCTTTTCCAAATGAGGCCCCTGAATGTTGTATGCTTAATACGATCTATCTGTCTATCTGTGCGTTTATGCAGGGAGCTGGCTCCCCAGGGCACAGCAGCCAGGATGCTACCTCAGCATGGAACAATCCCCTGGGAGGCTGCCTCCTTTTCTCTCCCTCCTGCGGGGAGCTCCAGGACCAAGCCCCACGGGGTTGGGATGAGCGGCTGCCAGTTTGATGGGTGTGCGGGGAGCCACCTTGTATCACTGCTTCTGTGACTTCACTTTTCATTGCCAAATGCAAGTATCTGTTGTAGCATTTGCAAACACTGACTTGATGCCATTGAGGGCATCAGAAAGCTAAAGACACACGGTCCTTTCCTTCAGGCTCACAGGCCACCTGTGATCTAGGCCTGTGTCCCCTCACAAACGTTCTCTCCTTCACTACCTAGCACCTGGCTGTGGGAGGTGCCCAATAAGGGTTATTGACAAATACAGACGTTTTTCATAATATCCTGCCAAGACTCAGGGATGGTCTCTGATCAATTCAATCATGGAGCCACTAGGGGGAGCCCCAGACACCACTGGGGATGTAAAAGTGACTGAACCTCTGGGGTTCTAGAAGTGAAGGGTGTTCTAGAATGGGTGAAGGAGTGCCTTCCTCATAGTAGGGGGCGGGGGGGTGATCAGGAAATGGCATGGTGTTATTTGCCGAGGGAAGACTCTATCTTAGTCTTCCTTCTGCTCACACCCTCGGCATCGTCCAACTTGGCACGCACAGGAGGACCCAGGATAGGGTCTATGGCCCCAAGTAAAGAAAGATGCTGTGAGGTGATTGGAGGTCTGGTTGAGGAGGCCCAGCCAGGAGCATGGGATGCCGACTTTGAAAATCCTGGGTGAGACCCTTCCTGCTTTGTGAGGCTGGAATTCCTTTCAAACACAATTCGCCAGGAAAAGCAAGGGTTCCCTCTTGCCTCTCCTCCCCTTCTTGGGTCTTAAATGTTTTAAATGCCAGTCTTCATGGTTTGATAAAGAATTTTACACTAATGCAGAGTATTACCTAGTTAATTTGACTAGAATAGACTGTGATTTTACACGGTGAGGCTGTTGCCTCCTGAGCTAACAGTTCCATGACCATGGGCTGGGCAGCCCGCTCTCCTGGAATCTGACAAACTGAGGGCCATCTGCAGATGGGCTTCCTGGGCACCCCCTGAGAGGCTGGGAACAGGAGAGGGGGCCTGTAAAGCTCTGGATTTGTTCATTCATGCCTCCTATCATTCACTCACTTATTCCTTGCCTTCTTTATTCAATGATTGACTTATTTATTATTTCTTAATTAAGCTTATTTATTACATTACTTCATTCAACAAACTTTTATCATGGGCCCAAGCAGTGCCAGACCCAGTGCTAGGTCCTGGGAATACAGAGATGCATAAGCCCCAGTTGGCTAAGGATACCAGAGTGTGCCAAAATTAATCCAAAGCCCTGGGGGAACCCAGAGGAGAGACTGGCTGCTTGAGAGCTGCAGAAAACTCTGTGGAGGGGTAAAACCTGATTGACCCTTGAAGGGCTTCCACTTGGCAAATGTGTTGGAATGTTAAGTTGGCAATGGGATTAACAGCTAAGTACAAATAAGTGTTAGGAGGACCACACCCTAAAGAGAGGAATTAACCACATGGCATTCTTCAGAGTTTTTTAAAAGAGGCAGATCTGGCCCGGACACCATCTCCTCCCACTCCCTGGTGCCCAGTGCCCTACCTCGTCTAGAACACAGAGGGGCAAGCCATCCATATAACAGAGTCTGTTGAGAACTGATCTCTCCCTTCCCAAAGACGGGTGAGGGAGTCTCTAAGGGAATTATTGATGGAAGTTGGGTGACTGTGAGGAGAGAGATTGGCATCTCATGCCCAGGACCAATGAAACACTCCAGTGCTTCGACTGGAGTTGAGAACAATGAGGGGTTATTGGGAGAGCTTGACCGATGTCCTCTGCTTGCTTCTTTCCCGAAGATTTCTGAAGTGGGAGCAGGAGCGATAGGAAGTAGGGAGCAGAATGTCCTGTTGAAACAGCTTGGACCAAGGTCAGAAGGAACTGTAGTGAATCTGGGAATGAGAGGGGTAGTCTTCCCCCACCATCCTAACTCTACTCAGCTCTCAGAGGGCACCAAAGAAGATCCAGAAGATTTTGACTCTGAAAGAGCCGGGAATAGAGGAGGGGGAATTGCTGTGAGGCTGTCTAGGTGGCCACTAAATGAAGGGGTAGCCTTCAGTAGGGGGTTGGGGGGTAGCTTTAGGCAGGGTGCTTAGGCAGCTATGGCTGCCCCTTCCTCACATTATCCTCAGAGCCAAGGGGGTCAGGTGAAGCTGAACACCTGTCTAAGACAACCACGTGTATCTCTTGCACGGAAATCGCCACATGGGTGGAGCCACCAGTAGGAGATGGGACCAGGTCGAACCCATTAGAGACTTCCCTGGGGGAATCAGACTGCAGTTATACACAATGACTCCAGCCATCTCTCCTGATCTCCCTCTCTGTTCTCAGCTCCAGTGAATTCAGACTGAGGAAAGTTAGGGTAGCTCTCCATGAGATTGTGAGTGACAGATTCCATAGAACACGACAGAAGGTGTGGCTAGAGAAACAAACGTCAAATTGTGTCCCACGGAGCATAAACAGCATAATAAACCAATTAGACAAGGAGATGGGGAAAGACACTATAGGCAGAAATAAGCACATGAACAGAATTACAGAGGGGTGAGAACACAGAGGGGTGGTCTGGTAAGACTGGTGGGCAAATGCAGGGGCAGGAGAGGGTGAAGTCGGAGACTCCCACATGCTCTCAAAAAGAACTTGGAAATGACTTCCGATAACACCGTTATCTGAGCAAGGGGAGAACTTTACCTGGGTTCTGCGGCTTAGAAGGTCCCAGCCTTTCCACTAATAAGGAGCACATGGATGCCTCTGTTATTGGATCCTGGTGCTCACCACTGACTTGGAGTGACCCGTAACCCTAAACATCTACTCTCATGGCTAATACTGCTTAGCCTCCAGGGAAGCTTCTCCATGTCTATTGCCCTATGTTCTTGAAACAAATGGAGTCTGTGGATTGTCTGTTGCCCATGTACGGGAGACAGTGCTTCAGAGTGGGTCATGGGGGACTGGGGATTTAAGCAGTGGAAATGCTTAGATATAAGACCAATTAACTAACTTGTCAAATCCTTCCTCTCAGACAGCATGGGTGAGATAGATTCTTTCATAATGAAGCATCCATAGTGCTGAGTGTCTATTTTCTTGTTTACTTTGTGTTTGAGTTCTTGGTCTGGAGGTATTCACTAATTAGCATGGTATTTGCAATAGTTGCATATAAAAACTGAGAAACATTTTGCAATCTTAAACAACTCATATGTCTCCGAAATTTGTGTGTATGTAAGTCTAGATAGAACACTCATAAGGTGTGATAAAGATTCTCTATATTACTTTATGAATCTAGATATTGCTATAAAGGGATGAAAATAAACTATTTTATAATATTTTCTGAAGCGATAATTTATCATATGTGACTGCATTAAAATGTTTGAACATAAGTAAAATTCAATGGCTGTTTCTGAATATATAGAAGTATGACTTTAAAAGTTTTATTGTCATTTCTAATTTCTACCGCCTCAGCAGAAAAGTTTTTCCAAATTGAGATTAATGAAAAAACTATCTAAGAACTACAATGACTCAAGAAATGTTGTCTAAGTTGCCATTGATCTCAATAGAATACAAATTATGTAAACATCTTGATTATAACAACATAATTAGGGATTCTGTTTAAATAACGCCAAGAAAAATATTTTTTGGAGTAAGTATAAAATAGCTTTTGAATTATTTTATCTTTGTTTTATTACTCATCCAAACATTGCCAGCACCCAAACATGTGCAATGATAATTAAATTAATCTACCTTTGATATTTGCCAACTTTCAGTCATAATAAAAGAAATCCATGGCTTTACATGTGTTTTTTGACTGTGTAATCACGAAGGTGTATTTGTCAAGGTAGAAGGATGTCCTCATCCATCTGGGTTACTATAACAAAATATCATAAACTGGGTAACTTATACACAACCAAAACTTGTTTCTCACTGTTCTGGAGGTTGGGAAGTCCAAGATCAAGGTGCTGACAGATCTGGTGTCTGGTGAGGGTCTGCTTTCTAGTTCATAGGTGGTGCCTTCTCATTGTGCCCTCGCCTGGTGGAAAGGCAAGGGAGAGTTTTCAGTCTACATGTCTAGGACACTCCTTTCTTTTGTAAAGAGTCTACTCTTATGACCTAAACACCTCCCAGAGGTCCCACCTCCCAAAACCATAACCTTGGCATTTAAGATTTCAGCATATGAATTCTGTCGGGACACAAATGTTCAATCTATGGCAGAGAATAAATATATTTTATCAAGCAGTTTATCTTAATATGTACCTTTTAAGTATTTAGACTGGGCAACCCTCTAGGGTCCCTCCCTCCTCCCACTGTGGGAGCTTTTCTGTCCTCTCAATAAATCCTGCTTTCTCAAAAAAATTAAAAAAAAATTTAGATCTATGGTTCATGGACCTCCATTTGCATCTATATCCTGCGCCCCGCCGGTGGTAGGAGAGGACACCCTCTGTGGTGATCCTGGCTGACCTCTCCCAACTTCAGCTTTTCCATGTAGCTTGTAGCTCTCCAAGGGGCAAGGAGAGGTTTGCAAATCCTCTAACACCTCAGTTGGTGAAGGGTTTAGAGGTTTTCTTGTTCTACCTTGCCCCCGCCCCCCATTTTATAGGTGAATAAATTAGTTACAGAGAGGCAGAGTGTCTTGCCAGGTTCACAAGCTATGGAAGCACGAGAAGGTCCTGGCGTAGGGATTGTAGACTGAGGAAGTAGGCAGGGGATGGAGAGGCACATTGGCCCCTGTGCCTCAGCAGACACCAAAAGGCTTTCAAGTTAGTGAAGACCAGCAGAGCCAATGCATGAGGAGGGAGCAAGGGTGGCCCTTCACGTGCCCACCATGTCTGTGTGATCTGGGATTATGGTCCCAGCCCTTCCACTCACGTATTTTCCCTCAACCTGTTTCCCCCATTGCAGAAGCAGCTGCATGGTCAGGATGATCTCTAAGATGCCTCCTAGCCTCCACATCCTCTGAGCGATTCCCCAGAGGCTGCAGGTTTGTGGAACCCCAAGGACTGGATTTGGCCTCCATCCACGCTTCTCCTTCATTTCTAAAACCACAAGCACTTGCTGGAACACTAACTCCATCTGCTCTTGATTCGCTTCTTCCTGATTTCACTCCCTGCTGGAAAGTGCTGCATCCTGCCCGAGGCACCTTAGGGAGCTGCTCTCACAAACTCCCTGGTTTTTCTCCCCTGAGGCTTAGTAAGTCAAGCATTGCCAAGAGCTCCCTTCCTTCTGCCCCAGCAGAGAGGAGCAGCTACCGTCTGGGCAAGCAGGCTTCTGCCTTCTCCCCCAAGGGAGGCTGGCAAGCTGGAATCACCGGCCTCCCTCTCACAACACCTGGAGACCCCTCATGCCCTCCTTGGCAGGCTGTTCTCTCTCCAGGAAGTCCAGCCTTTGGAAGCTTTGCTCCCTTGTTACAATCGCATCTCTACCAAGCAAGCTTCCAAGCACTATCCTCAATACTACTCTTATGCATTCTTTCATTTAGGCAAGGAGCAGTAGAGCACAGTGGTCAAGAACATGCTTGAACTTGAATCCAGATCTGCTTATGGTCTGTGCAACTGTTTCTGGGATGATTTTTAAAAATCTGTCAGTTGTGCATAATCATTCTTACCTAATGGGGATGTTGTGAAGTGCAGTGCTTGGTACACAATAATAAATAGTGTGTTTTAGTTTGTGATCTAATAAACATTTGTGAAGCGCATGGTGTTAGAGTCTTCATTAATTTCCCTTGGTTTCCTCCAGATTTTATTAATAGCCCTTCACTTTTTTCTTAGTATCTAAAGAAAATAATCTGAGCCTCCATCCCACACATCCCCAGGGAGTCACTCTCCCCAGTAGGTTTGAGGATTCTCTAGGTGGCCGATGACTTGTGGTTTTAAATTCCTGTCCCTCTCTTCGTTCTGGAATCCTCTCTTGATGTGTTGCTTTCTGTTCTCATTTGCTGCCTGCCCAGATATGCCCGGTACGTGATCAAAGCCCTTCTCTCTTCTCAAGACACCACTAGTGCAAGTCGTGTTATGAGGACAATTTTTTATAGGGCTGTTGGGAACAGAAGGGGATTACATGTTCAAGAAGAGAACAAAATTAAAATTGAGTATAAAATACCATTGTTTATAAAGGTACAGAATCTGCTGTGTAAAAAGAAGAGAAGATGGGTAAGATGAGGCATTCCAAGCAGAGGGAACAGAGTGTGCGAAGATCCTCTGTAGCCCACTGTGACAACCTGCTAACTTTTCACCAGATCCTTGGCCTTGTCTGCCTCCTGGGTACTCGCACCTATCTTGGAGTTAGCTGTGCCCTGTGACTGAGGTCTAACCATTAGAATGTAGTGAAAGGAATGTGTGCTACTCCCAGGCCTGGCCCATGAAAACCTTTGGGCATACTCCTTCTTGCAAAAGATCAAGACTGGGATGGTGACCTTGGGCTGACCCTCATGAAGGCCTCAGAGGCCTGTCTCAGAAAGAAATGAAGAGGATACAGCCTCACTAGTCATCAGAGAAATGCAAATCAAAACCACACTGAGATACCATCTAACTCCAGTAAGAATGGTCATCATGAATAAAACAAAAAACAACAGATGCTGGTGAGGATGTGGAGAAAAGAGAATGCTTCTACACTGTTGGTGGGAATGCAAACTAGTTCAACCTCTATGGAAAACAGTGTGATGATTCCTAAAAAAACTAGAAGTTGACCTTCCACACAATCCAGCAATCCTCCTTCTGGGAATATACTCGGAGGAAATTAGATCACTCTGCAGTAAAGATACCTGCACACGCATGTTTATTGTAGCACTATTCACAATAGCAAAAACATGGAACCAACCATGCTGCCCATCGAAACTGGACTGGATAAAAAAAAGTGGTACATATATATGATGGAATATTATGCAGCCATAAAGAAGAACAAAAAATTATGAGCTTCGCAGCAACTTGGATGGATTTAGAGTCTATAATACTGAGTGATTTATCATGGAAACAAAGAACTGAGTACCACATATTCTCACTCATAAGCGGACCGTGAGCATTTACCATAAAACTGTAAGAAAGAGATTGGCAGTAGCTGGAAACTGCCAGGGGAGGAGGGAGGCACATAACATTAATAAGAGTACCTGATCTCAATCCAGGCAAAGTGGGGACCAAAGGAAGGCCCAAACTTTACCTGTACGATGACCACTTGTACCCCTAATCCTGAACTGTACCCATATCTTTAAAATAAAAAAATTAAAAAAGAAGAGAAATGAAGAGGACAACTGCTCCTGCCAATCAGGAGTGTTCATTTTGTTCTGTTACCTGAGCGAGCAATAAAGCTCTTGAGTTTGGGCCATAATATATCTGGGGATCCTTTAGTTTTTGCAGTTAGCAATACCCTGACAACTATCCACCCACACCTTTTTCTTCCTTAAACTCCTCATGCTTGCAATTTCTCGTGTAATACCAACCTTCCTTGGTAGATGACAAGCCACACGAGGGCAGGGACCACGCTTTTCTGCCGCTGTATCCCCAGGTCTGGGGCACTGCAGTAGCTCCATAAAAATTTTCCAGTTGAGTGAAACGGAATAGATGCCTTGGGAGACTCTGCGCAGCGCCATCTGGTGAGCGTGGGGAGCAGCGTCGCCTTGTTTCCAAGCTTCATTGTCCTTTGCAGAGTATTTCTGTTCCTGCTCTCAGACCCAGCCCTTGGCCTGAATTTGCCTGCTTCTCATTTTTGAATTTAGCATCTGCCCTTTGTCCAGGCTGCTTATGTAACAGGAGCCCAAAGCTCTGCCTTGGCCTCCAATTTCCCACGATGCTGGGTGGCTCATGAACCTGCTGTCTCCTGCTCTCTGCTGAGCTCCACCAGTTCTGATAACTGTCTTAGACCAATAACACTTGTGAGATGCCAGGTTTGAATCCTTAGCAGAGTCTGTGAACTTAAGGAATGTATGTAATCTCTCCATGCCTCAATTTCCTCATCTGAATAATCAGGGTAATAATAGGATATGTACATACTACAGAATTATGGTGAGGACAGAACGAGATAACGCTCGTAAAACATTTAGAATGGTCCTTGGTACACAGCAATTGCTCAATACTTGTGGCTATTGTTACATTATTATTACACTTTCCAGTTTATAAAGCAGCTTTGTGAATTTCAATGAATATCCCTTTTACAACTCTTGGAGAAATCTATTATAAGTAATATAACCACTCAACACAATCAGATGCAAGCATTGTTAGTCTTTCACATGCTAAAACATAAGGAGAAACTGAGACTGAGAAAAGTTATGAGAGCTGCTGGTGAGTGACAGAATCAGACTCAAACACGGGTCCTGGGCACTAAATCCTGACCGTAGTTTGTTAAAGTAGGCTAACTTCCATGCATGCTTGATATTCTCCTGCCCAAAATGGCAGTGCCAAAGGCATTGTGGAAGAGGATCGTTATGCTCTAGGTAGTATCCTCAACACACACACACACATACACACACACACACACACACACACGCCCACATATGCACTCACCCACGCATACTCACGCAAGCACATCAGCATCTCTGACCCATACGAATTCAGTGGACAGGTGGTCTCAGCAGTGCCTCTGCCACTGGTCAGTGTCCAACTTGCGCTTATACCCTGCTCATCTGCAGCATGTTTTTCTTTGGCACGGTCTCCATATTATTACTTCAAAATGGGTTCCTGCCCTTATACCCACATCCTTACAGTACCCTTATTGCTTTCCATTGGCCTGCCCTCCTCAATTGTAGCCCTAAGTTCTGAACTTTCCTGACTGCTCTTCCCCCATGGGTTCCAGTCTCTCTCACAGACTCTGCTAAAAGACAGCTAAGCTGACACAAGGGTTCCTGCAATATCCTAGGAGGTACTAAGAGGACAGTAGTGAGTCATTCTACTAGGCAATAAACTGACATTTTTCTCCCCAGATTCCTGCCCAGGTGAGTCTCTCAGGCAAGGAAGGCTCTGGGGGTGACAGGTGGACTAGAAGAGGTGACTTTAACAAAGAAGGCTTCCAAAGAGCTTACCTCTGCCCTTGCAGTCACAGGACTGGCCTGGCCCCCACTACTACACACCCCTCCACTCACATCCTCCCTCTTCCTCTGGGGTACCAGGAAGCAGACATCTCCTGGCTGAAGATTTCAACCCAGCAACAATCTCTACCTGTGCTCTTCTAAGACTCCTGCCAGCTCCCCGGCCCAGCCTGTGGGGCTGGCTCATGGTCTCCTCGCAAAGGTTTCTGGGGAGGGTGCTGCTCTAGCAACAAACAGCTGCCGTGGCTAATCCATTTTCTCTGTGCATTTGCAAGATACATAATTAAGAGTTCTGCTGAGGGGGGAAATAAAGCACACCATTAGATTTGTTTAGCATATTACGCCAGGTCTAGTGCCCGCCTGGGCTTCCATGCCACACAAGACATTAAGGTAAGACTCCAGAAACAGCCCCAAGGTTGCTTGATGGAATCTGCTCCGTGTTAATTCTGAGTAAATATTTGCTATTCAGGTTTTTATATGCTTCACCACCAGTGGGGATTTTGAAGGTGGGCTCCCCCAGCAAACACTGTTCATTTAATTACCAGACCACTTAAACAAGGAGTTCCTCAGGCTCTCCTCACTTGCCTCTGTGTCTGCCTTGCCTTCCGTCTTCCTGCCAGCTTCTCTTTTCTCTCGCCCACTTCCAGGTTTTCAGTGCCCAAAGCTGGAAGCTCAGCCTCTGATGGCATGAAGTGAACAAGGAACGGGCACAGACAAGCTTGCATTAAGGATGGGGCAGAACTTTGATGTACTCTTCTGGTCCTTTGCAAGGTGGGATTAGGCATGACCCTGTGGCTGAGGACCCGAAGAGGAGAGGGGATGGAAAGCTCAACACGGGAGGGGAAGTTTGGAACTGAGGAGGAGACAGCAAGTGAAGAAAGGTTGGGGTTTTATGTGAAAAAGGGAAGAGGCATTTCTAAGGGTCATTCTGGAAGCTAGTTGGTATGGGCAACTTACTTTTAGGTCGTGTAGGGCTTAAAAAAAGAACCTGTAATGACCAGGGGAGTGGTAGGCACCCACATAGCACCCTGTAAAAGGTGCTGTTCATGACCCATATAGGGGCCAGGTCAAGAAAGGCTGTCCCTTACATCTTTCATAGGGAAGCAGAGGATGCTGGGAAGGAGGGAGGGAATGTTGGCAGAGCTTATCCTGGTGCCATCTTGAGAGGCAGTGGTGAGCCTCACACTTGGACCCTGGGCCTCTCAGAGGCTGAAGGACCTTGGAGGTCATGTAGGTCAACTCCAAGTATCCATCCTCTCTACCCATCCCTAATCATGATGCTCCTTCCATGATAATATGGAACACACAGCCTCCTGTGGATCAGAGTCCACTCTAGCACAACGTTGAGAGTTTAACATCTCTTCTTCACATGGAGACAGGATCTGCCTGTAATGCCTGTGCTTTATTGGTCCTAAGTCTTACTTTGGGGTGTGTAGAGAGCGTCTCTAACCTCTCTACAATGCCGTCCCCTCACACATTTGAGCTCAACCTTCAAGGTACTTCTAAGTTTCTTTTCCTGGCTTCAACTATCCCCATTGCCCCTTTCTCTATATTTATCACAGTTCTTGTGACACAGTCACATGTGCAAGTTACAGTTTGGTGTCTCCCAATAGACTCTGGACTTCAAGAGAGCAAGAGCTATGTTTTGCTCACTTCTGTAACCCAGTGCTGAGCAGAGCACTGGGAAGTAAGAGGCATTCGATACATATCCACAGGATGAATTAAAGACATGGTTTGAATTCCTTTACTTTCCTTGTCTTCTGCTTCCAAGCACCCTACAGCCTTCCTGTTTGCCTCTTATAGTGTATGATGTTGCTTTGACCAGAGAAGACCAAAGTGGGGCTACAGCCTCCCACACTTTTACACCAGGCTGGCAAGCTTTTTCTATAAAGGACCGGGTAAGGAATATTTACAGTCTCAGTTCTAACTACTGGACTCTGTTGTAAAAGCAGCCATAGATAATACATAAGTAAGTAGACATGGCTATGTCCCATAAAACTTTATTTAAAAATGGAGTTAGTGGGCCAGATTTGTTCTGTAGGCCATAGCTTTCTGATTCCTCCTTTAGACACTAAAGGTCTAGGAATTCAGACCAGAATTGGATTAGCTTTAAAAATAACCCGGCTGGGCTTGGTGGCTCAGTCTGTGATCCCAGCACTTTGGGAGGCCGTGGCATGTGGATTGCCTGAGCCCGTGGATTTGAGACCAGCCAAGGCAACTAGGCGAGACCTCGTCTCTACAATAAATCCAAAATTAGCTGGGCATGGTAGCACGCACCTGTCGTTCTAGCGACTTGGAAGGCTGAGGTGGAGGGATCTCCTGAGCCCAGTAGGTCGATGCTGGGGTGGCCATGAGTGTGCCATTGCACTCCAGCCTGGGCGACGGAGTGAGACTCCAATGGAAAACAACAACCACAACAAACCCTATCAGAGAGCTAGTAGTGCCAACCACCCAAACAAGAAAGAGGGAGCAGGAAAGAGCCCGTGAATACTTTATGGCAACAGCAACCTCTGTTGAAGGCAAAGAGGAGCAGGTTTAACTGCAAGACTCGTGGTCAGACTGGGCATGGTGTTGGAGCAATATTGGGGGAATCACTCCCTGCACCTGAGGGTCTGTCACTGCTGGACTAGGTGCTCAGTGTGCAATCCAGGAGAGGAGATTCTGTCCAAGCAGTGACAGTGGTCAGGGGTGAACACCCTGGCCCTGGTGGCAGCATTACTTGGGGAGGAGCTTGATGATTTAAGCTACCATGCCTTCATGGAAGCCCCTGATCCTAGTTAAAATGGTGGGGCTTGGGTACAGAGTGGGAGCATATGAACATGAATTAGGCTGTGCTTATTTGCACCTTTAAGCAACACACACGGAATATTGCTATAAATTTGGAACTGCCAGAGGTGTGTGTCTGTGTGTGTACTGCTTCTGTGACTGAGCTTACCACACACCGTTGTAAGTGTTGTCTCTTCTATCCATGTCTCTTCCTAGATAGGGAGCTTTTTGAGGGTAGGGGCTGCTGTTCTTCTCCATTTACATATTTTCTGCACTTAGCATGGGGTTGGCTACTTAGTGAGGGTTCAAAAGTGTAGTTTAGATTTAATGCAACTACTTATTTTAATTAAATTGACTTGAGGATGGGCATTCGATACAGCCATGAGCTGTTAGAGGGAGCTGTGTGTGGCTGCGTTTGCATGTGGAAGTAGCAGGTTTGGGTACAAGTCCCTGCACGAGGGTGTATGTAAGCAGACATGGAGTTATTGTGGGGCATCTTTGCATGCACACGCAGAATAAGGCATTTGGGGATATACATTTGAGATGCGCATGCAGACAGGAAGACGTTGAAGTAAGCTCGCAGGATCAGAATTGGGGTCTTATATGGGTGCATATTATGTGAACATGAAGACAGTAAAATATTTTAGGATGGCCACAGGGGACATACAGACAAATAGGAGGTTAAGGGCTTATGTGCATGGAATAGAAACGTGTAGAATGGGATATAGAGTTCATGGGTACATGAGGTGCGTATAAACATCCCTGAAGTCTATAGTGAAGACCTGCAGATGGGCTGGAGGGAGTAATGGTTTATGTGAGTCATCAACAGATATAGGACCCCAGAGGATTATACACAGGGAATGTGTATGTGGGGGATGCCATGCACACATGAGCTACCCACAGTGCATGCACATGCAGGATGGTGCATTGCAGACACAGCTTGTTGAGACTGAGTGTCTCTGGGGTAGGTGCATGAAGATCCGACCTATGATGGGTGTGTGATCCCTGAGAGTGTGCAAGTGGGTTGTGGCTGTTGATGGGATGTGTAAGTGGTGGGATCGTGCCTGCAGAGATGGAGGGGTGTGAGAATATGTGTAGAACTGTTAACATCAGTACTAAAGGTGCATACACATGGGCGTGTGCATGAACGATGGTCTTTTGATGATATGGTGTCTGAGGGGAGTGAATTCGGGCATGGGTTGTTTTGGCTGTGCAAACTTGGGGGTGTGCACAAAGACCTGAGCTGTTGTGAGTGTGTATGTGGGAAGTGTGTTTGCAGACTTTGGAATGCATCTCAGGGAGGTACAGAGAAGGAGGCATTTGTTAATATTCAGGTGTGTCTTATTTGTTTTTTGCTTTTGGAGACAGAGTCTCACTCTATCACCCAGGCTGGAGTGCAGAGGTGTGATCATAGTTCACAGTAGCCTCAAACTCCTGGGCTTAAACAATCCTGTTTCAGTCTCCCAAGTTGCTGGGACTACAGGCATGCACCACCATGCCTGACTAATTTTTAAAATTTTTTGTAGAGGTAGGGTCTCGCTATGTTGCCAGGCTGGTCTTCAACTCCTGGGCTCAAGTGATCCTCCCAACTCAGCCTCCCAAAGTGCTAAGATGATAGGAATGAACCACTGCTCCTGGCCAGGAGGACCAATTTTGAATATACATTTTTTGAGAATGTTTGCACATCAGGGTCTATGCACGCAGACATGGATTGCTGAGTGTGTGCATGCAGACATGGGATTGTGGGGAAGTGGGGAGGTGGAGATATGTGTGCAGTCATGGTCTGTTGAGGGTGGGTGTCATGTTCTGTTGAGGGTGGGTGTCACTGCAGTGTGCCTGTCAACCCAGGGAGTTGCGCATGTATGTGAAACTCAAGAAGATGCATCACACAGTGGTGTCAGCATGTGGCTAGGGCTCTTACACCACATGCCTCTTTTTTCCTTGGGTTAAAGTTCTTTCTGGACTGCCACTGTCCTTGAACCTCGGCCTCCTGGGCAGGAGTGGAGGACAAAGCATTAACTCAGTGGAAGCCACGGAGTCTCCAAGGCCAAGGCTTCTCTGGAACTGGCAGCCTAAGAGAATGATTAAAAATAAATAAATAAAAAAGTTCCTGGGAACCTTTTAGCTGTTCAGGGAGGGAGGGAGGTGCAGGTTGCAGAGAGAGAAAGGGACTCTAAGCAAAAAAAGAGAGAGAGAGAGAGAGAGAGAAAGCAAGGCAAGGAGAGGGAGTAAGAGAGCAAGTGGATGAGCAATTTAGTTGAGCCCGAGGCAGGAGAGCAGCCATGGCAATAGCAGCAGCTAACGGGCTGACAAGTTGTGTATGTTTTACATGCCCATTAACTCGCTTACTCAATAAAAAATGCATAGTTACCACCACCCAGACGTGCCACTGCTAGAGGAAGCCTGTCCAAGCCGCCTGCCTCTAGTCTGTGGTCCCAGGGACAGCTCAGGCTTAGACAGTCCCTGTCAGACAACGGGAAAGAGGTCCCTGACCTGTGAATGGCAGAAATTAGGCAGCGTCCAGAGGAAACCAGGCACTAACCTTGCATAAATTGCTATTGGCTCTCCCTCTCTGGGATTCTTTTGTCCAATATTAGATTCTCAAGGGACACCATTTTGGGTTGGGAATGTGCAGTGCTCTTAGGGGGAGGAGGAGGAAGGGAAGTGGGGGGGCAGTGGGAAAGGTGATGGGCTTTGTGGAGAAGGCAGAGAGAGAACCGGGCCCAGGTAATGGAGATTTGGCTCTCAGTGTTAGGATGCTAGACTGGGCTCAGGCCGGCAATATAAACAGCTTCTGCATAAGCTTGGTTCCGCCCATAACAGTATGTGCTACCAACTCTCCTGCAAAAAGTTAGCCTCAGTTTGCTATCATGGATTGAGTGAGCACTTACTGTGTGTCCTGGCCAGTCGAGGAACACTGTGTGTGCCTGTCAACACGGACAGTTGAGCATATATGTGCAACTCAAGAAGGTGCATCAAGTAATGGTGTCAGCCTGTGGCTAATGCTCTTACGCCTCTTCTTTTCTTGGGCTGAAGTTCTCTCTGGACTGCCACTATCCTTTAACCTTGGCCTCCTGGGCAGGGGCAGAGGACAAAGCATTAGCTCAGCAGAAGCGGTGGAGTCTCCAAGGCCGAGGCTTCTCTGGAACTAGCTGTCTGGGAAAATGATTAAAAATAAATCAGTAAAAGTGTTCCTGTGTGTTAAAAACCAGAGAAGTGTTGGGCATGGTCTCTACCCTCAGCCCTGTGGAAGGGGACAGATAAGCAGCAGGAAGTCTTAGAAAGAACAGAAGATTGGAGAGACTTGGGTTCTGATTCTACCTCTGTGACCTTCTGGCCGTGGAAAGTGATTTGCTCTTTTTGGTTTTCCATTTCTTCTCCTTCTCCTTCATCTGTTCTTATGCTTCAGATAAGAGGTATACCCAGCTTACATGACCAAAGTAAACACTTTATTTTTCAACATTACAGATAACAATGGCAGGCATCAGGCTTCCCTCAGAATAGCTGAAGAAACTAATAGGTCCATAGTGATGTTTCCCAGAACAAAGGACGGTCACTCCAAAGTTAACTTCAAGTCACCTTGTAAATAGATACAGCAGGAAGTCAGTCCTGCACAGATGACTCGAACCCTCTGGGTCACTGTTTCACCTGTTAAATGGAGAGTGATAATCCCTTACCTCATAGTCTTGGTATGAGGATTAAACGAGATAATATCTGGAAAGTAGTTAACAAAGGGCTTGGCACATAGCGCTGAGTCAAGACAAGCTGTGGTTATGATCAGCTCTTAAGAATCCCTAGGACTCCTTCCGGGAGTGTTCTGATATTCTAATGCCCAAAGCCAGAAAGTTGTGAGGGCTACATGAGGGCTGAATGCCTGGTTAGGCATCCTTTGGTCGATCAGCCTTGGCTACTGAAGGAGCCCACTAGACTTCAGTGTCAGTGGCAATCTGCAGTCTGGGCTGGGCTCAGTGGAAAAGAGGATGGTGTTGGGTTCCTGCTCTCTATAGGGGTGAGGCAGAGTAAACAGCAGCTACTTGCACAGAGCCAGCCGGACAGTAAGAGCTCACATGGGGAGTGGTTGTTATGCCTTCTCCTTTTCCACCCCAGCATAGACAGAGTCCTAGGTTCGACTGTTTAGCTTTCTGTCCTCTCAGAGTGACATCCTTTCTCTTGGGTACTATCCTGCCCTTGTTACAGAGCTGGGTGCTTATTTATTTATTATAGAAGTCACAGTAGCTGGGGGGAGGGGGATGGTCCCCACTCCCCATTCCTCAGGGGAAAATAGTGCAAGTAATTATAATCATCATATTATCAGTGATAGCGCTGCCATAATTATTTCATGCTTACTATGTGGTGGGTGCTGTTCTAAGTACTTCGCACACAGAAAATCTATGTTATCCTGAGGGTCACCCTTTGAGATCAATACTGTTATCATCTCCTTTTTGTAGTTGACAAAATGGAGGCACAAGAGTTAAGGAAGGTACCCTGATCGTCCCCTACGACATGAGCTAGAATCTCTTCCACCCTCACAAAGGGGGTCTCTTGCAAAAGACCATCTCCAGGTCTCTGGTACAAGTCCAAGGGTAAAGCCCTAATTCAACACCTTTATGAGAACAACATGTTGGAAAGAAATGCATTCAAATATTAATAGTGGTTGATGTAGGTCATGACCTCCCCTTCTACTTTTTAAAATTGTCTATATTTTGCTTAAGTAAAATGTGTTTGTTTGTAACTAGAAAAAATTAGACTGAATTTTATCAGAACGGTGAAATCACTTCTGTCTCCCCCAGGCTTTGTGGCACTCGCTAAGGCCCTCTGGGCTGTAGGGGAAGCTGGGCACTGCCGGGGAGAACCCCGGGCCCTGCTAACCGCCCCTCCCCATAGGCCAGGGCAGCAAGTGAAATGCATTAACCATCTCGGGCTGGTTTGGGTTGCTTTCTGATGTCAGAGGCCAGACTCAAGACTCTGAGCTTGCTGTCGCCTGAGGGTGTTTGCTGGGAGGTTCAGGTCAGGCAGTTTATACTGCGGCCTCCCAAACAGATTCATATCTGAGAGAGAAGCCCTCAGAGCCTTCCCTGAGCCAGTGTGGGGCTCCCACTCAGCTCAGATAAACACTACTAGGTCTTGAAGACTCAGAGATGGATTTGGAGGAAGAAGTCATCCTCTCATGTGTTTCCTCACTCTGAGGTCCCAAGTTTGGGGCCCCCACCATCTGTCTGCCCATCTCTCTGTCTGCCACTTTGCTTGGTCCCAGTTCTACCCCTCTCTGGGACTCATAGGGAGCAAGAAGGGAGTTGGGAGAACAGAGAGAGGGTACAAGGTTTGGGTTGACTGGTTTGGGGTGTCGGGAGGGACAGGTACAAGAGGCTACACATCTCTGCTTCATCCCCGGCTGCTAGGATCCTCTGTCCAGACCCTACTTTCCTCTAGAGAAAAGGAGCTGTCAGAAGTGCAGAAGGGGTGCCCAAGATAAAGGAGTAAGAGGCAGAATTGCAGAGGCAGAGCTGCCCAGAACAATCAACATCTGGGGCCTGTCCAGATTGGCAGCTGCCTGGGTCCTAGGAAGACTGGGCTTCTGTGGCCTGTGGAAGGGGGCCCTGTACCCTCTACCCAGTCAGCCTGCCCTCCCTGGGGACCAGCTTCCTCCACACCTCTTCCTGCAGAGTGAGAGAACTGCGGCTCAGAGCGTTGCCAGGGTCTCCTTTGTCCCCCTCAACCCTCCAAGTGGTGATGGTGAGGGGCGGGGGCTCCCGGGGCCCTGGCATTCTCTGCTTGAATGTGTAGTGTTTATTATGCCTGGTTAAAGATCATTAAAGCCTTTGTTGGGGGAGCTGACTGACAAGGAGAGTGGATTAATATTAGAACACCCTGTCACAACTGGTGAAAAGGCGGGATTGATTTTATAGGGAGTTTAGTCAGAGCTGCGTGTAAAACCCCTGGGGTTGCTCTGGAGTGTATCCATCTCCTCCATTAGGAAGTCCCCGCGGGAATATTCAGCTGCAGTGTTTATTACAACCAAAGCTGCATATCATAGATATAGTATTAGCTGCCTTTATTCAGCTCCCTTTCTCTCCGTCGCCCAGGCTCCTCGCGGCTCCCTCTGTGCCCAGGCAGTTGCCCTGGTCAAAGGAGCGGTCCTGGGCCAGACCACCAGAAAGGCACATATGTGTGTATGCGTGCACGTCTGTGCGTGTGTGTGGCTATACACATGCGCATGCGCATGTGCTTGTTCTGGAGTGGCGGTAGGAGCAGCTCTAGAGCTCCCCCTTCTGGGGGACAGTGGTGAGCACCCTCTACTGTCTTTGCACTAGGCGCTGTCCAGCAGGGCTCATAGGTTTTTCTCTCACTTATTCCGGAGGCTGAGAATAGGGTCAAGAAAACGAGGTCTGTCCTCCTTTGACAAAACATGGAAATTTGAACTTAGAATACTTGTATCTCCTATAGACTGTCTGCCTGAAAATTCACTGAGTGCTCCTTTGAGAAGACACACCACAGTGATGGTTTTAGACTGAGTGCTGGGCCAGGAGTCAGTTCTGCTGCTTACTAGCTAGCTGTGTGACCTTGGTCAAGTCTGCTAACTTCTCTTGGCTTGGTTTCTTCATTGGTTATATGGGGATAATGAAAATGGTATCTGCCGTACAGAGGTGTCCTAGGAACTAAATGGATCTTACAAGCAAAGTAACTGGCACGTCATAAGCAATCAATGCCAGTTAATGCTATTGTATCATTAGCTAACTATTCCAATATATTCTAAATGGGGTTTCATTTGCAAACTTTTAGTTTATACAAAGATTTTCTAGGACATCTTTACTACAGAAAACATGGCTTACCTATGGAAGCAGAAGGGTCATGGGGGACTGTTCACCCGTTTTCCCCCAGTTGTAGGGGTTATAGAACATTGAGAGGAAGCCCAGGCCCAAGTGGGAAACTCTGGGCCAGTACTTGCACTGGGATGGAGACCAGGCACTTGGCCTGCTGGGTCTGAAGTGATGTGAGGCAGGGCCTGGGCCTGCCAGCCCATCTCACATGAACATTGAGAATGAATGTTGGGTTGGCCAAGTCACACCAGGGCAGAGGTAGAAATAAAGGATAGGGTAGATGAGAAGAAAAGAGGAAGCTGGCTGTATGACTGGGCCTCTTGCAAGAAGCCGAGAGCCTGAGAGTCAGAAGAATTCATGACTCACCTTACCAAACTCCTATAGCCCTTTGCATAAATACCTATCACAATGCTCACAGGTGCTTCCACTTTTTCATAGACCATGATATTTTAAGACTGACGTCTTTGGATCAAGAGTGTCTGGGTTCCAATACCTGGTCTGCCTCTCACTTCTCTGTGACTTTGGAAGAGTTATTTATTTTCTATGCCTTAGTTTCCTTGTCTTTAAAATGACTATAATAATAGCACTTACTTTGTAGGGGTACTGTGATTGTTAAATGAGATACTATATGCAATGCATTTAATCGGCCCATTCAAAACAACTCCTGGAAATAATAAATAATAATATAGTGGCCATCTCTCAGTCTTCTTCCAATAGACAAGCTCCTCTCAAGGGTCGAGACCTAGGTTTATGATTTATATGTCCACAAGGCCCAACCCAGGAGCCACGTACATAATGAACACTCAGTAGATATTTTTGGAACTATGGATCAAGTACGATAAAGCATGGTCACACCTAGGGTGTGGTGGGGGTGACTTGAAACTGCCAGGGGGCAGTAAAGTCAAAGATGAAAGACAAAACAAGATCAAATGCCAGGTTGGGTGTGTTGTGATTAACAGAGCTCAGGTTGGGAACAGACTTGATGACAGGGACTTCCACATCTAGGAGGACTCAGTGTAGAACCAGAATCCATGAGGAAAATTTGGGAAAAAAATCCTGTGTGTTCAGGCAATTGCCCTGGTCAGAGGAACAGTCCAGGGCTGTACCAGAAAAGCACATGTGTACAGAGGAAGGTGAGGGGGCAGGGATCGAAACCTAGGAAGTGCTCCTGGTCACTCCAGACAGAAGCATTTTGGATGCCATCCTTTTTTTTTTTTTTTTTTTTGAGTGGGAGTCTCATTCAGTTGCTCAGGCTAGAGTGCAGTGGCATACTCATGGTCACTACAGCCTCAACCTGCTGGGCTCAGGTGATCCTTCTGCCTCAGCCTTCCAAGTAGCTGGAACTATAAGCGTTCACTGCCATGCCTGGCTTATTTTTTATTTATTCATTGTAAAGGCAAGGTCTCACCAAGTTGCTCAGGCTGGTCTCGAACCCCTGAGCTCAGGCAATCCTCTCGCCTAGGCTTCTCAATGTGCTAGGATTACAGGCTTGAGCCACCATGCCCAACCTGGACACTGTGGGGGGAAGCAGGTGTAGGGAGTGTGGTGCTGGTAGACTCTGAATATGAAGTTTCCCGAGAGCTTGTACCTACTGGATACCCCAGACCCAGCAGGAGAGAACTGAAGTTCTGGGAGGAAAGGAAACTGCAGTTCAAGGTGAGGAAAGTCAATCAGACCGCAGAGGTTGACAGGTGGGATGCAGCTATCAGGATGTTGTAAAATCCAAACAACAACAAAAATCCCAGGCCTGTGAGCCTTTCTTAACAAAAAAAATCACATTTCTCTTAGCAAAATATTTAAATAATAACTAAAAGCTCAAAGAAGAAATTAAAACTTCCCAAATCCCACCTCTAAGAGATAATCACTGTTAATATTTTGGTCAACACCTGTCGGCAGATGGAGGTTTTCATAATCTCCATCCAAGTTTCTCCCTGCCGTCCTAAATGAACATACATTCTAAAAAATAAAATGTGATGGCTGGTTAGCAAATGGAACTTCAAAGTGAGGCCCCAGTCCTTTCCCCACTCCCACTCCCCTGTTCTAACCAGATTGCAAATTTTAAGCCCCTCCTCTCAGAAGCCAACAGTGCTTCAGGCATTTTGTTCTGTAAGACACATAGAGATTTGTGCATATAACTTTACATAAATGGGCTAGACTATGCATGCTATCCTGTTATCTGTTTTTTTTTACTCTATAAAATGTCAAAGACATCTTTTCAAGTCAATAGATACAGAGCTGCATTATCATTCTTAGTGATTGCATACTATTTTGTTACCTGTAAGTCTCATGCTTTTTTAAAACATTTCCTTATTGATTGACGTTTAGGTTGCCACTAAAATTTTGCTATTATAAATAATGCTTCAATAAACATTCTTGTACTTATATTTTTTCATACTTAGGCAATTACTCCCATGGGGTAAATTCTTAGAAACAGAACCACTAAGTGAACAATCATACATATTTTATATTTTGATACATAAAATTGTCTTCCAGATAGATAGGTTGTCACCTTTCAGCCATGCAAAAGATTGTCCATTTCTTCATTCAGGTAACAAGCATTTAAATTAGTATAATAAAAACATTTATATTAATCTGATATGAAAAAATCACCTCATTCCTTGCCCTTGATTATTATTGAGACTTAATGTTTTTCATGTTTATTGACTATTTGTATTTCTTTATTTGTGATTTGCCTGTATATTAAAGATCACGAGAAAGAAGTATAAATATAAGAAAATGCCATGTTGTAGAAGAATGTCTATGTAAGAGAATATTTACAATGCATTCCAAAGTGATTAAAGTGAAGACGGCAGAACATTATTACAGTATATTTTTCTTTAAAAAATATATGGATATGCAAAAACTAAAGACTAAAATGACACATTCCAAAAGGTTAATAGGGATTATCTCTGGGTTGTATTTGGGAAACAGGGTTTTTGTTTGTTTGTTTTTTAAAGCTTACTCTTTGTTTCCAAGTCTTCAACAATTAGAATGATTACTTTTATAATTTAAAAAAACCTCAAGACATAGTAATAAAGTCATGAAGTATTCTTCATATAATCTGTGCCACCCTGCTCCTCCTTACCTATAAATAGTCATAAAATAATAGATTTTTTTTTTAGCTAAAAGGAAACTTAAATATCAAATATCCCCTTCTTCCCCATTTTAAAAATGAGAGAATTGACTGCAGCCCAGAGAAGTTAAGTGACACAGCCAGCAAAAGTAAGGTGACATCCCACAAGACACCATCAGAGAAGGTGAAGATGCCCCCTCACACTCCATGCTCCCCTCTTTTGTAGGGAGTCCTGCTGTGCTAGAGGACTGACTATGTTTAAGCTGCAGTGGGATGGATTTGCTCAGACTTTGGATGTAAGCCCACAATTGCTGGTAAACTGAATTGCAGAAATCTGAAATCTGGAGTCCTTGAGAACCAAGAGAGCGAGGATCTTGTGCAGGCTAGGAAAAGACCCTGCCTGAGGGAGGAAGAAGACCAAGGCCTTTCTGGAGTCCAGGGATCCAAGGTAGAGCTCAGCGCACACCAGCTCCTCTCCTTCAAGCTGCTCATGCCTTCCTCAGAAGGCCTGGGCCCAGCACAGGGTCCCTGGCCCAGCATGCTCTGCAGTAACTCCAGACCTTCCACCATCTTCTTCCCTCCCCTCCCCTGCAGACCTTGGAACTGAGGTTTTGTTTTGCAATTTGTTGCTGGCTTTTTTCCCCTTCTCTTTCTTTCAGAAGCCTGTCTGGGATTCTGCTCCACGCAGAGGTTGGAAGAGCAGCGTGCTGCCTCTGGAAATCTTGTTTCCCCTGCCACATGACATCAGTGGGTTATATTGCAACTTTCCACATGGCTGCCCAGACACAGACAGTTGTGTTTATGGAAATCCTCTTGATACCAGCTTGGAGCCTCCCTGACACTCGAGGCGCCTTCTCAGGCTGCGGTGTGTTCTGCTGAGAGGGACAGCTGACAAAGGGTGGTGTGGAAGGCCAGCTCCACCAGGTGCTCGGTGGGGCTGAGGACCCTGGTTCGCCTCTCCACCCTGGCGGGAGCATCTTTGTCTGCCCAATGCTCAGCTCCACCGGAAGGGAGGCTCCAGATACAAGGATTGGGGTCTTCCTGAAGCGGTGGCCAGTCAGGATTGACCAGGGAGGGTACAGGTGATCCTTTGGGGAGTAGCCTGATCTGGGAAGGTCAGAGGTTCAGCGAGTTCTGTTGCTGGTCTGTAGTGCAGATTTGGATGGGGCATTCCACCAATGTGGGCGTCAGCTCTGCTTTCGTTTCCTTAAAACTGGGGAGATGATTCCTGTTTCTCCCCATCAACAATGGGGCTAGGGATACAATGACAAGGAATAGAGAAACACATTTGGGAAAGAGCTGAGTAGACTTAGGAAACCCATTTCAGCTCTCTGAGCTTTAGTCTTCCTTTTCATAAAACAAGAGGGTGATGTCACTTGGTTTCTAAGCCCCTCCAGTTCTAAGAAAAAAATGTTAAAAACATGTATGTGTGACTTTTTCAAATTTCTAGCTGTTAACACCAAAAGGTCCTTTGGCTAATCCCAGGGGATCAAAGTGACTTAGGACATTTAAACCATGAGCAGAACCTTAGAAAGGTTACCTGGGCAATCTCAGTGAACTGTGATGTCTTGCTCCCTGGCATGGTAGCCTTTTGGATCTCAGCATCCCCAAATGCTCCCTAAAGGAATATAATTTTGGGGGTGGGTGTCTAGTCCCTCCATAGCCTCAGACATCTGGTTACTCCTGTCAAAACTGGGGGTTGCCTGTGATTCAGGCCACGAAACACCCTCTCTGTGATGGGTGTGCTGGTCCCCAACAAGACTATAATTACTGTGGGGCAATAAGGATCTTTGTATCCCCCACACTGTCATGCTCAGTGATATTCATTCATTCATTCATTCATTCCTAGGCCTTGGACAAATAAAAAGGACATGGTCTAGTGAAAAGTGTTCCATTCAGTATACTTGCTGAGCCTCTCCCCACAACCACCCTTTGCTGGGTAATACTAACAAACAAAGAGAACAGAAGCTTACATTTATTCTGTCCTGAGGATGTGCCAGCTTCTGCTCTGAGATCTCTGTATGTATGATCCTCACAATGGTCCTAAGAAGTGCACTTGATACTTAAGGAAACTGAGGCACCGGGAGGTTAGGTAACCTGTTCAAGATCACACGGTAAGTGATGGATCTAGATTCAACTCTAGACAGTCTAACGTCAGACCTCAGGTCCTCAGTCTCTGCTGGAAACTGTCTTTTGACCCAAATGCTAAGAGAAAAGAAAAGGAAGGGATCTGTTTTTCCAAGGAGGACTGGGAACAGTTTTGTAGAGGAGGGGACATTGCCACAGGTTGAGTACCTTCCCGGAGTAGGGATGTATTCTGCACATAGATGTGACTAGGAACTCATCTCTGGCTAGCAGCTGGCGTGGCCTCAGCAAGAGGGAAAGGAAGCAGCAGCAACCCACTTCTCCACTTTTCTTTGACTACCCACTCCTCAAAGAAAAAGAGGTGAGGTCCCAAGGTCCACGTGACACCTACCCTCTCTCAGAAAGACTATAATCCTTGCACTTTTTACCGTCACCACCGCAGGGTTCCCACCCACCATAATACAATACCTTCTGAGTACCAACTTCTTGGGGTCTGACAAAAGGAGGAAGGAACCCATGGGCGTGACTGAGAGAATGTCCAGGTGGCAGTAGTCACAGCCAAGGCCTTCCCAGAATGCTGAGGTCTGAGCCTGGAGGAGACCCAGGCCAGGGTGAGCGGCCCCACGCTCCCACTGCCCTCCCCACCCAGTCACTCTCTCTGAATTCAGTGACGGTCTCTTCAGGTGTGATTTAGAAGGGACTGTGCTGAGCAGTCATCCTTTCCTAATGGGCCTGGGTCATAATTCTCAGCAACCATTCTCCTCTCCCCCACTCCCATGCCCTCCCTGTGGCTACTGCTCTGAGACATTTAGGGCAGATTTAAGATCAAAATCAAATCAGATTCACCAAACATAGTGTCAAGCCAGGCAGGAGGGGCTGGGGGCTTGGAGTTATAGCCTGGAAGGCCTCGCAGTTCCCTGGAGACTATTAAGTGAGTGTATTTTATGGCCAGACACAATGCTGAGTGAACCGTCCATAAACCAATTACAGGAAACTTCCCCACACATCCTGGGGAACGCTGGTGCACGGCTGGGTGGGGGATGAACAAGCCTACATCTGTGGCCATCCGGTGTTCTCAAGGATCCCACCTGCTGGTGGTGCACTGGAGGGCTCCCTCCTTAGGAGACAGTGCCTCAGGCAGGGCGACACCCCAGAAAGAGTCCGCAGAGAGCTCTGCATTTAGAAGCAGCGAGTTCTCAAGATGGATGGAACCCATCTTACTAAGGGAAAAACGGAAACTAAGATACAAGAAGAGTCTTTAGTCTTACTCTGCCTCTGTCACATGCCTCCTGAGGAAGAGAGTTGGGAGTTAGCAATGAGTCTCTGGACTCCAAGTCCAGTGCTTTTTCAGGCAACCAAGGCTTCCAGCCCCCATGGAGAAAGGCAGAAAGCAGGTGTCCCCACAGATCCTGCTGCCACACAGCTCTGAGAGTCATTTTCAGGAATGCCACAGACTCAGGTCCTGGGGAGTCCACTGGGGCTGAGACTACCACCTCCATGCTGGGTTCACACCCTGTAAGGTATGTCCTTACTTGTGATCTCCCTTGGATCCCTCGAATCCAAGTCCAGGACCATTACATCCAAAGAATGTCCCGTCCTTCTTGCCAGAACACCAGTCTATCTGAAGTCAGGAACTGTGTTGGTTCATCTTTATATCTTTCAACAGGGTGCCTGGCACAGGAGGAATATTCAGTGAATAAGATTCTCCATAAATGAATGCATTCAAAACACCACCTGCCACAGTCACTTGGCAGCGGAGGAAGTTGAAGTCCTCAGAGGTAAAGTTACTTGTCCAAGGTCACACGGTAAAGCAGACAGAACCAGGACCCATGTCTCTATCTCCCATTCCCTGTACTCTTCCCTCTATAACATGTGGCCTCTGCTCAGATCCCTCCAGGCAGACCCCTGGGTCTCAGCTGAAGGATCTTGAATGACTTCTCCATCCCCTTCCTACAGGGAAAATTCAGTTGTAGCATCCATTCTAGTTGCTGAGGTCCTACTTTAGGATGGGTGGAATTTTAGAGGAGGTTGGAACTCCCTGGTGTGGAGCCCTGTGGAGGCCCAATGGTCCCCTCTCCCCTTTGCAGTCCCCAAGCCCTTCCCCAGGGCCCCCCTTTCCCCCTCCAGATCTCCTGGAGAGTCAGCTCTGAGCTCCTGCTGGATATCTCTGAGGACCTGGACGGGGCTCGGGGGGAGCAAAACCCAGGGGACCCGGCTGCTTCCCTGCCAGGTCCAGCTGCCCTGAGTGCTGACGGCTTGACAAGTGGTATTAGCATAAAAACTTCCACTGTGGCAGCTGCCGGCTCTGTGCCAGAGCCCTGGGCGTCCCTGCTCAGTGCCATTCACTGTCACCGGGGGTGGGTACCTGCCAGCCAGAGGTGCATGGCTGTCTCTCATTCCAGGCTCCCCAGACTCTGGGGCTCTCCAGAGGGAAGTGCTCTCAGCAACCCTGCAGCTGCTCAGGCACCTCCAAGTCCCTTCCCTGGGGGGCACACGGCCTCCCTACCTCTGTCTCCAGCACTTCCTCATGCCTAGGAGGCCCAGATGCCTGGGTCCCCTTTGCTTTCCTGACTGGAAGATTCTGCTCTTGCAGAGTGACTTGGCGTAATTTCTCCATGTCTCCCATGCTTTTCTTTTCTAATTCCCGTTTCCCTCTAAGCGAGGATGCCCTGTCTCCACCTCCAACTTCTTCCCTGCAAAGTGCTGCTGGGGATGAGGACCTTGGTCTTGTTCAAGGGCAAGGGGATAGATGTTCCTGAATTCTGTGCTCAACGCTCCCTTGGGCGATGAGTCTTTGCACTGTGGGTGGAGATGTGTGAGGCAACCGCCGCCCTTGGTAAAAACAAAGAGCAGAAGCTCCAAGGTTAAAGGAAGAGAACACTTGAAGTGGGTGGTGTGGATGGCAGGGGCAGAGAGAGGGACACTCCCCGGGGAGTTCCCCAGTCTTCAGTACCACGGCCAGGTCTTGCTGCAGCTTCTTCAACCTTTGAAACTTGGACATGCAGATGGGGACCTGAAAAACCTTCCCTGCGTTTCCAAAGCACAGATTTTATAAAAACAAAGCAAAACTGGTGGAACACAAAAGAGTAGCAATTACAGTAAGCAAACAGCTATGAGCCCTCTTCCGCCCTGATTCTGCTGGTCACCCGGAGCTCTCTACCTAGAGCATGGAGGTCCATTCCCCCTCCTCCTCCTCCTCCTCCAATACACATGGGCCTTCTCCTAGGTCCCACCTTGGGCTTTCGTGATGGTTCTTCCTTTTGCCTAGAACTGCACTTGTCCTTTCCACAGGGCTCTAAGAGTTCTTCCAGAACTTTCTAAGGAGCCCCTGGCATCCCTCTCACCTCTGTGACACCTTGTTCTCATTTTTTATAGCACTTTCCAAATTATGAAACTGTATATTTTGTGCAAATATATTTCATGTTTTAAGATACATATTCGTAAATAAGTCCTTTTTCCTTTTTTAAATTAGTTTTTATAATCAAAGCAATATATACATAGAATTTAAAAACCAAATACTGTCATGAGGTTTTGCATGAAAGCCATCAGGCCCTGATCACATCTCTTTCCACCCTCTAGAGACAGCCACTTTCAACTCTGGGCTGTTTCTCCTAGTACTTAGGTCCCTTTATCTAAATGATATACTCATACTGCTACATTTCCCCCCCAATACCTTATTACAAAAAATTTTGACTATCTGGAAAAGTTGAAAGAATTTGGCATGAATACCCTTAAACCTACCACCTAAGCTCTGCAATTAACATTTCCTTGTTTCTGTTCTGTCATGTATCTTTCTGATTTTCTACCCTTCTGTCCATCTGTCTATCCATCTTATCATTTGGTGAATTTCAAAGTAAGTTGCGGATATGAGTATACGTCACCCCTAAACACTTCACTATGTGTGTATCATTAAGAGTTCAAAATTTGCTTGTAGTCCATTTTTTAAATTTGAAAATAAATACATTTTTGCTTGCAGTAGAATGTGTAGATCTTAAGTGTACCAATTCATGAGTTCAAACACATAAAACTTTGGAACCAAACTGCTACCAAAAGTCAGAACTTTACCATTACCCCCGGGAGTTCCCTTATGTACCTTTTCCGTAAACACCAACTGCTACCCACATAAGGCCGCAGCCACTGTTCTCTTTCTCCCTTTCTCTCTCAACTCTATTTTTTGACAGAATAATTTTTGACCGTTCCTACTGACTTTCTATTATGGCATGAATCTTAGCTCATAGCTTTGCCTTCCATCTCATAATGAATGTACTTACATCACACTTTAAAAAATTAAATCAGTATCCTCTTCTTACATAACAATAAGTAAAGCTGTCCATTCCTGAGATTGTATGATACGATGAGCACGCCTCCTTTCTTGTGTAGCTTTATGCTTTTTTTCATTTGCGGTTTGCTTTCTTTCCTCCACATAATTTTTTTCCTTGTGATTCAACAGAACTGGAAAACTGAAAAACCTCATCAGTATTATTTGCCACATGAATGAGTATATCAAATAATCTATGACTTACTTTTTTTTTTTTTTTTTTTAGGGAAACTGCCCTCCAATCTGTTGAGAGTGGCTCTGTTCCTGCATTTTTCTGGGGTTTTAGGAACCTCTCTTCTCTGGTGTCTGAGAAGTTATGATCCCGTGTCTTGGGTCTTTTTTTTTTTTTGAGTTGGAGTCTCACTCTGTCACCCAGGCTAGAATGCAGTGATATACTCATTGCCACCGCAGCCTCAACCTGCTGGGCTCAGGTGATCCTTTGCCTCAGCCTTCCAAGTAGCTGGAACTACAGACACGCACTAACATACCTGGCTAATTTTTTGATTTATTGTAGAGATGAAGTCTCGTCAAGTTGCCCAGGCTGGTCTCGAACTTCCAAGCTCAGGCAATCCTCTCACCTCAAAGTCTTGGACTTTTAATGACACTTTGAATCTACAGATCAACATCTCTCTGTTCTGGGAAATTTTCTTCGATTATTTCTTCTATAACTATCCCCTCCATTTTCTCTGAACATTTCTAGAATTCTTAACTGTCAAATGCTGGACCTCCTGAACTGATCCTTTAATGTTCTTATTTTCTTGCTCATTATCTGTCTTTCTCTCTTATTCTGTCTCTTCCTGTTCCACTTTTGGGGAAATTTCCTCTATTTTATATTTCAAATCTTCCCTGTGAATGATTTTTTGCTATCATTTTTAATAGCCAAGAGTTCTTTCTTCCGCTTTGATTTTATATGTGGCAGTATTTAGCTATATCTCTTTCTACCTATCTATCATATATCTGCCTGTCTATCTCTCTCTCTTCTCCTGCTCCTCTTTCAGGCAAAATATCTGCTTCTATCTCCCTAAGGATATTTATGATATTTGTTTTTTGAAGTTTCCTTCTACCTCCGACCTTGCCTCTGTTTCTTCTGACTCCCTCCCCCACCCATTAGCTTGTGTGGTCTTAATGGTGGAGGTGTCCCTAAAATGTCTGGTGATCCATATTTAAATGTCCATATTTAAAATTATGAGTCATTAAAAAAAAAAGACCCTGAGTGATAGCTCTGTGGGCATGGGTGGGTCACTTTGGCTGGTGGGCCTCACTGTAGGATGAATGGACAGGAAGCTGACCATTTCTTTGGAGGATATCCGAAAATCAGTATTGTCTCTGACTCTCCTGAGCCATTCTGCTTTTCCAGAGAAGAATCTTCTGGTCTCAGCCTGAAGTGGAGAATGCAAGTTGTGTGATATCATGGCTGTGCCCTTTATGAAAGCTCATCTGGGGAAGGGCCTGAGGGTCTCCCTGTCCAGCATGCAGAATACAACCTCGTCTTCCTGTGTTACGCCCAGTGTCCAGTGCTTTACTCCCGTCTGTCGATGTACCCGGCATCCTCCCCTTTCCCTTCCTTCAGAGGATACTGCCCCCCTCCCCAACCCACCTGGGGTTGAAAGGGTGCAGTCCTGACTGCATAGTCTGGGCAAGAGATCCTTGGCGTCTACCACTGCCCTGTGTTAACCATGTGCCTTATCCTACCTTCTGCCATGCCAGGTGCCCCAGACACCTCAGGCCTCCTGGGCATCCACAGGGGACATGCCATCTGTCTCAAAAGCACCTACCTCCCTCTGCGGGCAGGGTCACTTAAACTTCCTCCATTCTGTCAAGTCTGTTATCACTCTTGCATTTGCTTTTCATCTTCCCCAAATTTGAAGACATTCCTCCTCTGCTGTTGTCATCTCCTCCACTTTCTTTTTCTTGCTGGGTTTGTGGTAACTCGAATCTCATGCTAGTGTAATTTCAGGAGAGAATCACGATAAATGATTGTGATCCATTCCCATTGTTAACCCGAAGACTGTTTATTTGATATCTGTCTCCCCCACTAGTCTATAAGAACCGCACAGATGGAGACCCTGCCTGTTTCATTCAGCATGGGTGTCCCCACACCTAGTAGAATGCCCAACACATCCTAGGCTTTCAGGAAGTAGATACCAGTTAAATTAAAAGTATGAAGGGAGAAAGGTCTTACGTACTGTCTCACTAAACCATGTATACAGCATGGGATGTGGGGCCCTCAGGCTTCTCCTCTGTAAAATAAGGATGGTGGATGGGCTGGGGGGTGTCAGTTGTGGTTGGGAAGAGGTCAAACCTGTGACTGCAGAGAAAAAAAATCACAGGTGGATGATTTTTTGGTTGCTATCAACTCAGATATTCTAGGATTATAAAGATTGGCTGGCCAGCCAACAGAGAGGGTGGCCTGGGGTGCCTGGCTTCAGCCCCAGTGCCTGTCCCCTCATACCCACCACACTCCCCACCCAGAGCAGGGGTTTTTATCTCTCTACTAGAGGGAAGAGAGTGACCACCAGAACTGGAAGCCTCCGCTGAAAAAGGCAAAGAAGGGAGGGGGAGAGGAGAAGGGGAGGAGGCCTCAAACATCATTCAGCACGGAGGCGATGCCGGTTGATGAGCTAAAAATACAGCGATAGGTATCCCCCCTCTTCCACTGTCTTAATGTGGTTTTTTAAATAAGTCAGCCTCTTTCTAGTTCTTCCTTTCCACTGTCATTTATTTCAGTTTTTATCTCCACAACAAAAATTCCTTCCAACTTTTTTTTCCCCTCTCTCCCTCTAATGCTCTTCACTTTCAAATGCTAATAATCTCCAGCTGTAAAAGGCTTAGAAGTGGCTCTAGATTGTTTGATCTTTGGCCTGTGATCTGCTTTCATCTCTCTGCTTTCAAATGTTACTTTAGATTTACTTTAACCTATTAACATGCTTGGTATTCACGGACACGCACTCTCCAAACCGGCTTCCCAGCACCCCGGCCGCGCCCCCTCCCCATCGTAACCAGAGGAGGAAAGTGAAACTCCAAGCTCAGACCGGAACTTTCACGCGCTGGAGGAGGAGGCCTGGAGGCTGGGAGGCGCGGAGGGAGCGCGGGAGGGAGGCGGGATGGGGGAGAGGGCCGGGGAGAGGGCGGGGGCGGGGGGTGGGGATCCTGGGAGCGGGAGGAGGGAGAGAAAAGAGCCGGGGCAAGGGAAGACAGCAGGCTGGAGAGGAGAGGAAGGAGGAAGGAGACAAAGACAGAGAAAAGGAGAGCAGGGACAAAGAAGGAAGGACAAGGCTCCGCCGCGAACGCGCTGCCTCCCGGCTGGTTAGACACTGTCTAAATCTACTCTCCCCGGAGCCGGGCAGGGGGAATGGAGGGACGCTGAATTAGTGCTTAAGATTTCTTGCTCCCGCGTTATGCTGGAATGTCTGGCGTGTTCGTTTCCACAGGAAACGAGAGGCATGAATATGGATGAAACTCCTCACTGAGACCACAAGGGTACGGTTCAATTATTTGCCATATAAAGTAGCACATGAGGGTTCTCTGCGCTTGATCATTTCCTCTGTGTGCGTCTGTGTGTGAGCGCGTGTGATGGGGGCGCGTGGGGCGGCTGGGAAGGGTCTCTGAGCACCCCCAGGAGGCGCCTTTCAAAGGCATCCTGTCATTCAGACCCTCCAAGGGGTCCTGTGGCAGCTGGGCGCCTGGAGGCGGTTTGTGAAGAGGGCCCCCCTAGGGTTCCACCTTCCTCACCCCAACACACACATACACACCTGTGCACGCCCACAAGGACAGGTGGGACTCCACGGCCCCGGAAGTGGACAGAGATCAGAGGAGGATGACTGATATCGGAATATCAGAAAACCCTGGCGCAGAAGCCATCCCAAGGCAGCCTGGTGGCCCCTTTCTTCTGAGGGTGCTCTCCTGTTTGGGGAGAAAGCAGATGTCCCTGTCTCCCTGTAGGAAAGCTCCACCCAGTCGCCCATCTGGATGTCAGTGGCTCCGGCAGGAGGCAGCAGGGCGAGGATGTCTTGGTTGGGCTGTGAGGGACACCCAGGGAGGCCAGCGTCCCTGGTCGGTCAGCCTCCCATAGAGGAAAAAGCCACTAAAGCCATTGGGGAGGGGAGGGCAAGGAAGCCTCACTTGGCATTAGCAAGTCTAGAGTTCAAGTCCTGGGCAAGTAACTTAGTCCCTCTAACCTCAGTTTTCTCATCTGTGAAATGGAATAGCAATACTCCTTACATCAAAGGCTAGGTGTGATGGCAAAAACCGTTCTGGTAAGGATTATGATTACAATTCATCCAGCACTCATCATGTGGCAGGTACTCTTCAAGTGCATTATAAATATTAACTCACATAATCCTTCATTAATCCTTATTTAATACTCATTTAACCCTGTGAGGTGGGTACTATTATTAGTCTCATTTTAAGCAAATGGATAATGGAAATGGATAAGGAAATGGAGACACAGAGGGTTTAAGTAATTTTCACAAGGTACACAGCCAGGACTATCATGTTCATTTTAGACTAATTAGGCTGCTGGGTCACATGAATTGGTCTACTACCTCATTAAATTCCCTAAGTCTCCCTCTGGGTTGAGATCACTGTACCTAGTTTACACAGGAGAGAATGGGCCGTCACCCAACTAACCTAAGCTCTCTGTGGCCCAAACTTGCGCCCTATCATTGGAATGTGCTGCAGAGATGCTTTTCGATGGCAAAGGACTTAAATGTGTTAGTTATAATTAGGGGATTTCTGCCAAAGGGAAAACTTCCATTTGGTGCGTTAGAGGCCCTGGGTGCTAAGGAAAGGGAAGGGTTCCTAGGCATCCTCTCTCTAAGACCTTTTCTAGGGCAAAGCAGAACCTTTCTGGTGCAACCAGTCAGTTGCTTTTGAGGTTAGAGGAACTAAGTTACTTGCCCAGGACTTGAACTCTAGACTTGCTAATGCCAAGTGAGGCTTCAGCGGCTTTAGCGGCTTTTTCCTCTATGGGATGCTTCTGGTCCTAAATGGAGAGGATAGGGAGAACAGAAGTCTTCCTGCTGGTAACCCAGTATCGTCAGTCCAAGGACAGAGGAGGACCAGGGACAATGCACATCAGGAATCACCTTGATTGAGTAGATCTCCATGGCTGCCACACCCCTGGCTTGCCGTGGTGGGTGGGGTGGTGGTGGTGGTGGTGGTGGTGGTGGTGGTGGTGGTGGGTGGGGGCTTTGCAGG
>CAUYQG010124991.1:0-16438 GCA_963574415.1 Tarsius wallacei | reverse complement strand
ACGCCCGGCTAATTTTTGATTTATTGTAGAGATGAGGTCTCGCTTGCCCAGGCGGGTCTCGAACCCGCGGGCTCAGGCAATCCACTCACCTCAGCCTCCCAAAGGCGCGGGATTACAGGCTGAGCCACCGAGCCCGGCTGAGAATCAGTTTTTAAATCACCTCCTGTGGCCCCTTCTTTCTGGCTCTTGAGTTTTGTATCAAGTTCAGCTTCTCTTTTCTGCTGTCTGGTCTGCTAGAGTTATGCTTACATGCTTGTTCATCTTTCTCTGCACTTTGCAGCCTGGGCAACTTGACGAGACTTCATCTCTACAATAAATCAAAAACTAGCCTGGTGTGGTAGTGCACGCCTGAAGTTCAGGGTACTTGGAAGCCTGAGGCGGAAGGATTGCTGGAGCCTAGCAGGTCGATGCTGGGGTGGCTGTGAGTGTACCACTGCACTCCAGCCTGGGTGACACAGTGAGACTCCAACTAAAAGAAAAAAGTCTTAAGCTATTTGAGTGTTTACATTTTAGATACAGCATCTTGTAAGGTTAGCTTCATCTGAGTCTTCCTTAAGAGGTGGGAAGTGCTGTATTATCCTCCTAAATGCTATTTTTGTTTATTTTTTCTTTATTTATTATTTGAGTTGGAATCTCACTCTGACACCCAGGCTGGAGTGTAGTGACCCAATCGCAGCTACCGCAGCCTCGACCTGCTGGGCTCGGGTGATCCTCCTGCCTCAGTCTTCCAAGTATCTGGAAATACAGGTGCATGCCACCACTCCCAGCTAAGTTTTATGATTTATGGTAGAGCCAAGGTCTCGCCAAGTTGCCTAGGCTGGTCTCGAGCCCCTGGGCTCAGGCAGTCCTCTTGCCTCTGCCTCCGAAAGTCAACTATTTATGTTTAGAATGTAGCTCATGCTTGCCTTGTTTATGATGACATCAGAAGTCAGGATTTTTTTTCTTAATTTTTTTATTTTATTTGGGGTCTTATTCTATCACCCAGGGTGGAGTGCAGTGTTGCAGTCCTGGCTCACTGCAGCCTTGGTCTCCTGGGCTCAAGTGATCCTTCTGTCTTAGCCTGAGTAGCTGGGACTACAGAGCACAGCATCATGCCTGGCTAATTTTTGTATTTTTTGTAGAGATGTGATCTCACTGTGTTGCTCAGGCTGGTCTCGAATTCCTGGGCGCAAATGATCTCCCTGCCTTGGCCTCCCAAAGTGCTGGGATTACAGGTGTGAGCCACCGTGCCCTCCAGGATTCTTGATTCACATTATGACTTGACTGTCATTCCAGTAGTGAGATGCTGGAGGAATTAGTTCACTCCTGAGCTGCTTTTTATATCTGTAAAATTAGAATACCTTCTAAAAGCTGTGATGAGTTTAAATTAATGAAAAGATAGATGTGAATAGACTCTAGGGCATATCACATGCTTTCAAATGGATGTTGAATTCTAGTTTTGGTCCTTTTTATTTTAAAGTATTTTGAAGAGAAAAGACCTTCCATGGAGAATATCTGTTTTTCTTTGTAATCTGGTCATCTGTAAAGGAGTAGGCCTCATTATAAAGTTCTGCTTGTGCTGCTGCCCTCTTGCCAGCTGTCTTTTTCAGTAATGTAAATTCATTCAGTGTGGGGTCCTCTGTGATGTCTGGATAACTCTTTTTTTTCTGGAACACAGCTTTTCATTGTTTGACGATTGCTCTTCCTTTCAGAGTCTACTCTAGAGGTGGTGGACAAGGAATCAAAGTAATGGAAATGCATCTTTGTGTTGTTACAAGTATTGTTGCTTTACAAAGGTTCGGGGATAAAAGAACTATCATCTTTAATGTCATTAAAGACATACTGGTGAATTTCAGCAAGTGCAGCAGCTCAACTAAAAATAAATGTCAGTGACTTAAGTTTTCAGTCTTTTTTTCAGTTAAAACGACTAAAAAGTAGGGATCATTCAGTTTCAGGGAGTCCAATCTGGGAGACTTCAAGGCAAACTATTGAGAAGTGCTGGGAAGTGGAAACAGAATGAGAATATACCCAGGGCAGTGAATGAAATTGTTTCCACCCTGTTGTTTGGTCTCATGTTGAGTAGTCAGTCAATTAATTTTCCATTATTATTATTTTTTTTGAGTTGGAGTCTCTGTTGCACAGGCTGGAGTGTAGTGACATGCTCATACAGCTATCACAGCCTCAAGCCGCTGGGCTGTGTCAACTTTCCAAGCAGCTGGAACCACAAGCTTGCGCCACCATGCCCTGCTTATTTTTGGTTTGTTGTAGAGATGAGGTTTCATCAAGTTGTCCAGGTTAGTCTCGAACTCCTAGGCTCAGGCAACCCTCTCGCCTTGGCCTCCCAAAGTGCTAGGATTACAGGTGTGAGCCATTGTGCCTGGCCAATTTTCTATTATTGTTACTATGATGGTGATGAGTTGAAGTCTAACTCTGTTGCCCAGGCTGGAGTGCAGTGACATGCTCACAGCTACAACAAAGCCTCGAACTGCTGGACTCAGATGATCCTTCTGCCTCAGCCTTCCAAGTAGTTGGGACTATAGGCATGTGCCACCACGCCTGGCTAATTTTTTGATTTATTGTAGAGACGTCTCACCATGTTACCCAGGCTGATCTTGAACCCCTGAGCTCAGGCAGTCCTCTCACCTCAGTCTCCCAAAGTGCTGGGATTACAGGTGTGAGCCACCATGCCCGGCTAGTTTTCCCTTATTATTTCTTAAAATTTCTAAAACGTTTGCTGCTGCCTTCAGTGTATTCCTAATTCTTGATACTGAACCTGTCAGTAGGAGTGCATCTGTGGAATGACATGGGAGATGCAGGTGAACGTGGCCTGCGTCATGTGCACTGTTGAGACATCTGTTAAGCCATTTGATGCTCCTGCTTAGAATTCATGAGAATTCACCCTTCTGAAGGAGAGCAGTATAGCCAGAGCAGTTAAGCTTAATGGCTAAGGGTCACAGACTGTGGAGTAGAATTTTAGCTCTTCCACATTTTCTGTGACCTTCTTAGAGGTACTCAGTGTTCTGTACCTCAGTTTCCTCACTTGCAATAAGAGACAGTAGTAGGTAGACATTATTACTACCTCCTTTCTCATGTGAAGCCTTGTAGAGGACTAATGAACATTTGATAGCTTAGCTATTGTTAATATTAACCTAAATCAGAGTAAGTGTGGCAAGTTATTTTAGGTAGTTTGGCTAAAGATAAGTAGTCCCTCTTCCGTCTGCTTAAACATTTTTTTTCTTTTTTGAGTTGGAGTCTCACTGTCGCCCAGACTGGAGTGCAGTGGCTGCTCCCGGCCACCGCAGCCTTGACCTGCTGGGCTCCGGTGATCCTTCCGCCTCAGCCTTCCAAGTGGCTGGAACTACAGGCACGCGCTACCACGCCCGGCTAATTTTTGATTTATTATGGAGATGAGGTCTCGCCAAGTTGCCCAGGCGGGTCTCGAACCCACAGGCTCAGGCAATCCACTCACCTCAGCCTCCCAAAGGCGCGGGATTACAGGCTGAGCTACCGAGCATGGCTTGCTTAAACATTTTTTAAAGAACAAGACAGAGCACTAGGACTATGTGATGAGTAAATACTGAATTTAAACCGTTAAGATTAAATGTCATGTATAACATTTTCATCATGACTGAAATAATTTCTGTTTACTAGGTGACTGATGGGCTTAGGGGCCACATATTTCGTGATAATTATCTTGGTTAACTTATAAAATGGTTTTCTTTAGAAGGGAATACAGTATGACTCTAATGATCATCATGTATCTTTTTCTTTTTCCTTTTTCTAATAGAAAGCGTGGATACCCACCAGCGAAGTTTTGATATTGGAATTCAGATTGGCTATCAGCGACGCAATAAGGATGTGTTGGCTTGGGTTAAAAAACGCAGAAGAACTATTCGTAGAGAAGATTTGATCAGCTTCCTGTGTGGAAAAGTTCCTCCACCACGAAACTCTAGAGCTCCCCCAAGACTGACTGTAGTGTCCCCTAACCGAGCTACTTCAACGGAAACTAGCTCATCTGTAGAGACTGATTTGCAACCCTTCCGGGAAGCCATAGCTCTGCATGGTAAAGCCGTTTAAACATATTTCTTTGGAAAAATGTTTAAGAGGGTGCCTGTGGACCCAGTTTCACGTTTAGGTTTAGGTCCAGATACATTGTCTGTTTTTTGTCTATTGCAGTAAACACTCTAGAAATGTCTAAATAGAATGTAAGCTAAGAACTTCTGTGGGCAGTGTTGGACTGTCAGCTAGCCCATCCTAAAACTGTTTTAGAAAGTTAGTTTGAGCTTATTGGTGTTACAATGACAGAATCTTACACTATGTTGTACATGTTTCCTTACTTTTCGGAGTCAAAGAGGAAGTTCTATGTCTTAAGAATTCTATTGCATTTCTGATTGCTTGGTCCATGGTAGGCAAGTATGACAGGCAAGTACGACAGGAAATTGTTGGGTTAGTTCTCATGGGAACTGGGAACTCCCTTTGATACCCTTCTTACCTACTGTGCTGTAGAGGGTGAAAGGCGATGGCCCAACTGGGAGAGGACAGATGTAAAAATTGAATTCCCTTCTACCTGCTGTCCCTCAGGTCCTCCTTTGATAGGACTGGCAGGGGTGCAGCCAGTGGACAGGTTCATCACCATATCCTTAGGCGAGACCTGTCGTAAAAAGGCATTCTTGGCTAAGGGGATTGTGGTGTTATTGGAGGAGGCTGGGGAGTATATTCGATGACAAGTCTGTTGTTCTCTAATACAGACTTCCAGATAGAGCTGGGAGAGTTAGCTTCTGTATGACAGCATTTAATACTGCTATCCAGAAACCCAAGATAATAAGACTGGGTTGAAACCGAGATGAAAACATGGATCATTCAGATGGCTGAGTAGGTGGAAGGTAATTAGTGAGTTAGGTTGTGAGTCCTGTGAAAAATTTATCTCTCTGGGCTGTAGTGTAGATTATCTAAGGCAAGGTAACCTGGTAAGGTAGTAAGAATAGAGGGCCTGTATATGAAGGCTTCTGGAGCATTCACACTTGAATGTCTGTAGAGATTCTTGTTCTCTTTGGCAAACCTTGAGTCTTTCCTAGAACCCCAATCGGAATATAGAGTTGGAAAAAATTTTTGTTTCCCCCCAATTGGGAATTTGTTTATGACAAGTTAAAAACCAATATATCACTTGCAAGAACATCCCAGCTGTATGACACGGTACTGAAGAACGCACACTAGTTCTTACACAGTGGAGTGGTAATGCTGTCAGAACTTGGAAACTCAGAACTCAGACCAAAAAGATCAATCTTGTTGAGTTAGAGTTTCACATCTTCCCCTTACTAGAGGTGTACATAGTTTGTCAGATTACTTTTATCGTATGGTAGTATTTGATGTAGTTGTCTCTTGAGCATTCTGATTTATTATCAAATCCTTTATTATCAAGTGGATTTATGATTCATTCCCGTGCTTCCCTTTTTTTTTTTGTGCTTCTCTTAAGTATTTTCCTGTATTATACTACTATACTTTAGAAGAGAGTTTTAGGAAACATAAATACCATACTTGTAGTCTTCATGCAGTAGTGTACATAGCAGTCAGAAGGGAAAGTCAAACCCCCTCCTTAGAGCTACCTTATCCTCCAGCTCCCATTACATTTTCTCACATTGAATCTGTTCAACCTGTGGTTTATTATTTTCCTGAACTTTGGAGCTTTTTGTAATGATGTAGTTGTAGGGAAGGATTGTTTATAGTTTTGGCATGTCTAAATCGTGAGAGTTTTAAAAAGCTTAAATATAAAACTTTGTGTAGAAAAGTAATCTTTCCCTTCAATAAATTATGCTGTAGCACTAATACAGAATATAGTGGAGACTCAGTGTACTCTTAGCTTTCTGACTTCTAATTCATGTAGTTACAACAGTGTTGTGGTGAAGTAACAGGGCCCCTTGAAAGAGTATACAGAAATATAAGTTATACTGAGTTTTGTGCTCTAGCGGTTTGTGAGGATGCTAGTTTAACTTGAGTATTTGAGCTAACTGGAATGATTCTAGTATTAGGGCACTGTTAAATAATGAGTAATATAAATCAGTGACTTTAACTGGGTGTCCTTATTATCTGATTTGTTGAATAGTCAGATGAAAATTGCTAAGATAATCTTTTAAAATGTATTTGGAAACATCTTAATTAGGGTAAGCATGATGTCAGAATTCAGTTTTGCATATAATTTGCCTAGCCAAATTTATGAAGTATAAATGAGGTCAGGTTTGAGGTTTTTGGAGTTCTTTATTGAGGGGGAAGAGTCTAAATTTATGAAGTTTTTGGAATGCAGGGGACATGGGAAATAATTGGTGTATTGAAGCCAACTTGAGTTTATAATCGGAACAGACTCCCATTCCTCCTCATGGTCTGTCTTTTTGAGGGAGGACAGGTTTCCCTCATAGTTTTTTTTTTCTACCCCCTCACTGCCTCTACCAAACACCTCCACCAAATAAATATGCCTTTAATTTCTAAGGAGAAAAATGGCAAGAGAGTTGAGACAATTGCAGAGCGTTTCCTGTGGAGAGTGAGGGTAACAGTGAATAAGGTCCCCTGATTGTTACTGCATCAGTAACTAAACTGGAGCCCAGTTTAGTGGGAGAGATTTCTGTAAACAGTTTTCATCAAGTCATTAGTGGTTATCAGATAGTTTCAATCAAAACTACTTCAATTAGCCATTAGTGAGGCTTAAAGACAAATTCAGTGCTTTTTTGACACTTGTCTGCAACATGTTGCTTGTTTTCTGTGTACTATGGGACCTAGTCATCTGGTTATTAGTCTCACAGAGGAACTTAAGAGATGCACAAGCAGTGCCCAATTGATTTTCATCTTTGCCTTGTTATTCCATGTCTTAAAATAACATTATTGTTAATTTTCTGAGAGCCAATTAATAACTGGCAACTTCTTTTTATATAGACAGAATACTTGAGATAGACCAAAAACCATCTGGACTACTTTGTGGTTCTCTGCCATCATTCTGGGTAGCCCACTTTCATTTCCCCTCTCCAGAGCGTCTCCTTTTCTTCTGCCATGTCGGCCTCCCTGACTTTTCCTCAGCTTCTGTCACTGCCCTAGATTTTGTTCTCCAGGATTCTGGCCATTGCTGCCGCCTTCTGTGGGCCCCTCAGGGCCATCTCACTCTCCCTTCCAAAGCTGTAGCTCTTGGCCGCCAAGCGTGCCTGTCCCACTGTCCTTGGTACATGTCTGCAGGTGTACACGTCTGCAGGTGTTTGCCTCAGATGAACATTCTGACTGGACTCTTTCTGCCCCAGCAGCAGCAAGTATCCATCTTTTCCTCATTTAAAAATTCAGCAGATTGTGTGACAGACTTTGTGCTGTTCTGGAAATACATAAACACGCTTCCTCTTTCTGTTGAGGCAGAGGCAAACATGTATTTGGATAATTTCTTTTAATGTCATGAATGTGATGTATAAGATGTTCTGGGACAGCAAGGACATTTTGCGATGCAGCCTGGCTTTGTGTGGGCTCCGGGCAGGCCCTGTGGAGAAGGTTAGTCTGGGCTCTTGGGCTGTCTCTTTTCAGTTCTTGCTTCCCAGTCCCAAGCTATCCTGTTTTTGTTAAGACCATTGGTGTGATCTTTTTTGATCTTGTCACTTCACTGCTTAGTTTCCCCTGAACTACACGGTAAAGTCTAGATTCAGCATGGCATTGCCAGGCCCTTATGACCTGGTCTTACCCATGAGTCAGATATTCTAGCTGTCCTGTTGAATGTCCTGAATACCTCCCTGATCCTTGACAGGTCCACTTCACCCCCACTTGTTCATCCTTCAGACTGACCAGACCTCACTTGTGTGATGCAGCTTTCCTTCAGTTCTCCCTTTCTCACTGGGCTCTCTCAGCCCTGCTTGATTTGTTTCCATGACTGTCCCTTCCACTGAGGCTATGTTAGCGCAGGGGCCTTGTCATTTTGTTTGGGCTTGAGCAGCCTAAGCAAAGAACCTGGTATAGGTGTGTTCTGAGTTGACTACATGGTTAACACCGAGGTCTGTTACGTGAATGAATATAACACAATGGGGACCCAGAACTTCTGGAAAGAGTTGAGAATTACAATCCTCAGAGGACTGCAGTCAGGGTTAGGGTAACCTGTGTGCCTGGGGGTGCTACAAAGTAATCTGGAATTAGAACAGCTGAGACTTAGCATGGGGCCTGAGGGTGATACACCATTACAGCTACCCTTTTAGGGTTCACTTATTAAAAGCATCTTGCTAAGGAGGTTCTCATTGAATCCTCACACTTACCCTGGGTTATTAGTACCACTTTAATTGGTGGAAAAAAGTCTTATTTGGCATAGGTAGAACAGGTTAGTAAGTGGTAGATTCAATACTCCAGATCTGTCTGGCTCCAGAATGCATCCTTGTAATCACCATGCCTCTATTTGTAGATTGAGGGTTTCTTTCCTCCTCCACCCCCAGAGGGCTTAGGGGTTGAGGAAGGAGAGAGCTTGAGGCTTTTCTTCTAAAGTCATCAGAAACTACATGAGTTTTGCATGGCTTGCTGGGGCTGTAAGTGGCTCTGGATGAATAGCCTTGATGATGAGTGACCACTGTAGGACATAGGCTTTGTGTGTAGGCCTGTTTCCTGTATGACCTTGGGCAACATGCTTAACCTCTCCAAGCCAGTCTCCTTTGTGAAAGGTAATAAATGTTATTATAAGGTGATGGATTAAATGAGAGCCTAAACAAATTACTACACTGTAAGTATTCTATGCCTTGAGAATAGAAGGTTTGCTGGTTGGTTCTATTCCTGGGAGTACACTCTTTGCTTTTGAACAGTGTTACTACAAAAACAGACCTGGAGCCCAGGATCTCAAGGCCCAGTGGGCTACTTTGCCTGCTGTGATACTTTTCTTCCCTATTGAGTAAGGATGACATTTTAAATTACAAGAGTCATTCTAGAGGGAGAGATAATTTAAAACTTTATTGCTAACTGGTTACCTAAATATGACTTGCTAAGATCTTAAGCTTGTTTCATGTGGACAGACTAGTGAGGTTAGTTACATTCTCTCATCCACCGGACAGGGAAAAATTCTGAGTTGGCTGCCAAGCTGAAGGTGTGTCTGGAATGCCTTAGATTGAAATCTGATCTCTCTCGTTCCTAGTTTTGGTCAACATTGGGATTAGGTGGAAAGGGTCCAGAGTAAGAATTGGGGGGTGGGTATTCCGGGAGGGGGAGCCAGATGTCAGTTCAGACTTGACACATTTAATAACTTTATTCAATGCTTCCTTGCCCTTGCTCATGCCATGTCCTAGGTAGGCTTTGTAGGATACCCTGGGTCAGTCTGTTTCATAGAGATCGAACACTTGGCTTTATTTTCATTTTTTAATTTTATTTTAAAGATATGGGGTACAGTTCAGTACTAGGTATGCAAATGGAACACTTGGCTTTAGTTCCAAAAGTGATTGCGGTGACATTCCTCACTGCAGGGCCTGGGGTTTCCCTCTGTAAAGATGTGTATCATTTTAGACTCAAAGGCCTCTGGCATGCTGGGTCTGGTGTCAAAACAGGCACTGGTGGGAACCATTGCTGTCATTGGCATTTGGCCTTCATCCTCTGAGTTTTAAGTTCCTTTCATGCTTAAAATAAGTTTAAAAGATAGTGGGTTTTATATTAGACAGTTTGAAGTATATAAACCCCGGGAATCAGATTGAGGCACAATGTCATTGCCATGAGAGTTAATATAGGCTCCATTTCTGGCTTTTTGTTTTGGCTAACAGAGTCTTTCTGTGGTCTTCGTGGAAATTCTGATTCTCTTAACCTCATCAAGTTGCTTGACAGATTCTTGGATCTGGAGAAACTGGGTGTAGGGTCCTATAAGGGAAAGGTAATCAATCGGCCAGGTGCAGTGGCTCAAGCCTGTAATCCCAGCACTTCGGGAGGCCAAAGCAGAGGATTCCCTGAGCCCAGGGGTTTGAGACCAGACTGGGCAACTTGGTGAGACCTCGTCTCTACAATATATCAAAAAATTAGCAGGACGTGGTAGTGCGCGCCTATGGTTGTGGCTGCTAGGAAGGCTGAGGTGGAAGGATCACCTAAACCCAGCAGGTCGACGCTGGGGTGGCTGTGAGCGGTGCCACTGCACTCCATTCAGGCTGGGTGACAGTGAGACTGACTCAGAAGAAAAAAAGAAAAGAAAAGGAAAAGGTAATAATCATTTGAAATCAGGTCCAATTTTTTACCTAGCTGGTTCCTGATCTGTCACATCCAAAGCATGAGACTGCTACCTTTTCCCTAGAAAAGGAAAGCTGATTTCAGGCAGCCTGAACCAATAGGATTTTCTCTCCTCTGAGCACAGATTTTTATAGGCTTTTTTTTTTTCCTGTCAGAACATTCTTTGGCCTTGTGTGTGCCAGAGTAATATAGAAGGGAAGTTAACCACGTTTTTGGAAAACAAACTTCCTGAGAACATTTCCTAGACAATTGATAGAGAAGCTTATTACTTGTGTTTGTTTCTCTCTTTCTACTTTCGTGTCCTTCTATCCCCTCCATCGATGTAGCTAAATGTTAGGAATTTGCCTTGACAGCTAACACATGTTCAGGTTAAGTATTTCTAACCTGATGGTACAGTGTGAGAGTCTGCAGTCTTCTGCTGCAGAGGATTACTTCAAGCTGCCCTTTGGGGGATTTCTGTCTGTCTGCCTTCTGGAGCCCCTTTTCTCTTCTGAGGAAACCCACGCTCCTCGCAGTGCGTGGAACACAGACTCTTAAGAAATGCCTGTTGGATGTTGCAGTCTGCATCTTCTTGAAATAAACGGAACTGTTGATGGTTGTTTAACAGTAAAATGTGTCTAAAAAGCATATTTGGAAATTAAGATGTAAGAGATTAATGCACCAAAGGCGATCTCTTAGTTTCTTAAAATTATTTTAAGGACTCTTCTTTAATTGAATTTGTGTGAAGGCTGGGATTTCTAAATTACGCTGTTTGTTCAAACCAGCTCTGAGAAGAACAATTAAGGCAATTAAGATAGCATTAAAATGTTGGATAAAAAGTTGGCATTTTCTGTGTATTAAGATGATATGTTAGTTGCTGAGGTTTCTGTAGGTAGGACTTAAATCTTCCTGCATCCCTAATGCAAAATTGTCTTGAACTTGCAGTAAAATTTTGTCTTTTTTCATTGCAGTGAGAAAGGCTATGTAGCTATGCCTCAGAGCCAGTTTACTTACCCTAGTACTTATCTAAGGGTGATATTTGAGTTTAATTTTCTCACTAATTTTCTGATTTATAAATACTAGTTTCTTGGAAATTTGGAGAATTTTCTAAAAGTAAGAAATTCAGTATCTTGTTCTATATAGAGATAACTGCAGTTAAATGTTTGGTGCATTTTCTTCTAGTCTTTTTTTCAATGTATAAATATTAAAATTATTTCATAGTTGAGATCATACTGCATATATGGTACTGTATCCTGCTTTTTTCGTTTTAACGTCGTGAGCAATTTTCCCATGGCATTAAAAACTGTCTTTGAAAAATGGAAAGCATTTTGGGCTGTCAGCATAACTGAAAATGTTTTCTTGGTGTGAAACATGTATCTTTGTAATTGGTTTGATTTAGTGTTCTTTACTTCAATAAAAATTCAGTATTACAATTTACAGATTGGGGTGGGGAGTGGTATCTACTTCAATACCAAGATCTTACTAGTAGAATTCCTTTTTAAATGTTTGAACTCCCTGGTACATCTAAAACATGACACTGACACAACAAGTGCTTACTTGACCTGGCACCTCAGAACACAACTTTGTGCAAAGGGAGTGCTGTGCCTCTGAATAGTGCCACTCATTTCAGATGCAAGAATGCCATTGTCAGGGCTCCCAGTCAGGATGTCACACACTCAGGATTTCAAATCCCCCCTTCCTACAGGAGCAGATCTGCAGAAGGCCCTGAACCCTGTGCTGGTGGATCCACAATGTGCCTTCTTGCCTCCAGGGCTAGCTAGCCCTCCTCTCCAGGGGTTTAGGAGGCTGGGAATCAGTAGAGAGTGTAGGTGAAGACCCTGGCTGCTGGCCTAAGGCAGTGAGATGAACCGGCTTGGCATTTATTCTTTCTCTGCCTGTGTGTGACCTAACTATGTGCCTGGAAACTGAACTACATGTAATTAATGCTGCAAACAGGAATTTCTTATTCTAAGCATGAACTCGGTATGACAATAATAGCTGTGTGCTTTTAATAATTTACCATGTAACTTGGATTCCTATAACCTGGACTGTAAATTTGTTTTAGCTCCAGTGGGAGTTTTCAAAGTATGATTAAGTCATCCTAATCTATTTTTTCCACTCCTGCACTAATTTTAAATGGATACAGAAACTTTATAACTGATGAGTTTATCTTGTATTAAGCAGTTGAGACTTCTCTGTCTAATCATGCTACTTGTTCTGCTTTTGTCAATTGATAATCCCCTGGCCTTTTTGAAAAAGTGTGTTTTTAGTAGAAATTAAGTCGTATGCCCTCAGGACATACAGTTTAGTTTTTTTTTGTTTTTTTTGTTTTGTTTTTTTTGTTCTGAAGCATGTTTAGATTTTTCTGTACTTGTATAGGCCTGATTGTTTATGTGGCTTAGCTAAGGTTTCCTAAAGCATCTTCTAGTAGCTGTCATTGGATTATAAAATAAAATTTGGGCTGTTGAAAATGCATATTTTTTTGGTTGTTAATCTTAATTATTTTTGACATTTGTGATAAGTCTTTTTGGGGAAAATTAGGCAGGCAAACTTAGAAAAGATAATAGGTAATGTTGTACATTGTGATTTTATTTAAGCTGTCAAATTGTAAGCCCCAAGTCATACACTCAATAATAGAAAAAAAGATTTTTCCAGAAGTTACTGGGAAAATTGGCCAAATTGATGCTTAGTATATCTTTTTCCTGGAGAACACAGATCGAAACAAGAAATATTTGCTTGAAGTGCCTAGTCCGCTTCTGATGTGTTTTATAATCCTTTGGCATTTGTCATTAGGTATTAAACATTGCCACGGGACTCCTACATTAACAAGAAGAGCATTGGGGTGGGCTTTGTTGAACTCTTTGTCATTTGAAATGGCAGGATCCTGAATTTAATTACTGAAGTAGCCCAGTTTATTGCTGAATGACCAAATTTTGCCATATAATTACCTAAGTGCCTTTTGCATTATGAAACAAGGTTATTGTTAAAGGATGTGGCATTTTTTAGTAGTATGTTATGGGCTGTGAGATTAGGGAAAAGAAACCACAGTTCTCCCCTCAAGAAGTTCACAGTCTTAGTGTAGAACTTAAAAAAAAAAAGTCAAAGTCAACAATGGGGATAATTGAATTTTAAACTTGATGGCAGTGATTTCAGTGAAGAGAGCCAGCTGGGTTTATTTCCAGGCATTGGAGAGGTGAATAAACTTCAGCAGCTTAGACGTGGATTTTGAAACTGGTAGGACTTTGGAGTATTACTTTATTTTCAGATTTTAATGAATGTTCTATGCCAGGCACCATGTTAAAGTCTTTAGATAGAGATGACAAGACCCTGTTTATAGAAAGAGATGGTTGATTGTATTAGGCTGTAGAAAAATAGCCCAAGGTGTTTTTTTTCTTTTTTTAACAATGAGCTTGTGTAGGTTGGGCAAGAGGAGGTGCAGTTCCTTTTTGACAGTGTTGAGTTTGAGGTGTCCAGTAAGCAGTTAGGAATCTGGATGGGTCCTTGGGCTCAGAAGAAATGTCTACTTCTGTGGTCCAGTTCTGGAAAACACTGAAGCCTGTGGGTAAGCTTAAGCTGTCAAGGGCATCACCCTGGGTGACACCAGCCTGTCAGGAGCAGAAGAGAACCCCTCAAAGGAGATTGAGGAAGGAGCTGGCAGGCTGGAGAATAGGAAGGGGTGGGGAGTTTCCATTTCAAGCAGGAGGTAAGAGGAGCCAGGAAGAAACTACAAAGGATAGGTAGGATAGCCAGGAAAGGAACCTCGGTGGGGAGCTGGTGGGCTCTCGGAGTGAATGTTGGAAGAGGTGTGCTGGCCTGACTTTGAGAGAGCTGCGTGCTACCATTTGATGTTGGTAGTGCATGATTCAGTTTGGGATGGGGTGGAGAGGGCAGGAAGGGAGAGAACTGGTCAAAAACAGGCCCAAGAGGCAGGCAGGCCGACCCTGGACCCCGAGGCCACTTCTTCCCAAAATACTCAAGACTTACGGGAAGCAGTCTCACAGTGAATGGGAACACAGGCTACATTTTGAGTGGGAGTCCCCAGCTCTTGTTTACTACCTGTTGACCTTGGATGGATTACTTAACCTTTTAAACTTGGTTTTTCATCTGCAGAATAGAGTTATAGGTTATCACAGGGTTACTTTAAAAATTAAAAAGTACTTAATATTAGTGACTGATGCAGGAAGTGCTTTCCTTTTTTTTTTTTTTTTTTTTTTTAATAGGTGCAAGCCTTTGAAAGGTTTAGAGGCAAAACAGGGCCACAATTGGATTTCCTCTGACCACCAGCGGGAAGGGAGGATGCATCTTCTGCAAGGAGAGCAGAAAGAGAAGAGGGAGGCACGGGAGGGGTGGAGGGGGGTATGGGGAATTGGGAGTTGGGCCGTCGGGAGGGAGGTGTGGGCCTGAGAACGTGGTCAGCGAATGGGAGTGTGACGGGGACATGGGTGTTAGAACATTCACATTTGTGCAGTGAGAACAATGTCAAGGGAAGTTTAGAAAGAACAGGCCCCTGTCAAACCTCTAAGCTTACTTTAAAATCTAAGTCCTGTTCTTCAGAAACTAATTGGTTCTACTAGATCGTGTAAGATGTTTAGTCAAGCAGTAACAGAATCCCTTGGTGAGACTGGGACAATGGGCGGGGGACATACATAGGTAGAAAGTCCACTGTGAGTGATGGCAGGCTCTTAAGGCTCGATGCTGCGGTTTGTGTTTCCTGGCCTGACTCACACCTTCCACAGGTTTATCCTCAACATGTGGGACTGGAACGTAAGTTTGGCTCCTTAACTGCAAGTTTGAGGAGTAAGTGTCCAGTGATGAGTGCTGGGTATATTCTGGATTCACTAACTCTTGACCTTGAAAGCAAAGCGGCAGGTTTCTTCATACCCCCTGTCCTGAAGGATTAGAACACAACATTCATTCAGGCAGTTGTAAGAGTTTCTACCAAATACAGCCCAGCCCTTGGTGCTCATATAAACTGATTTGTCCAGGGCAGACCCCCTTTGTACTTGAAGTCCTAGCATAATTTAACAGTGACCCTTTTTTGGGCTCCACAGTGTACTGTTTTGGGTGATAAATTATGTGGTCACTTCATCTAGAGGGGTTGTTGGGGTGATGCCATCCAGGCCTGTAAATGGGTTCTTGCTCCCCTGAATATGCCACACACGTACACACTCTGATATCAGAGGGATCTATTGGAATGGCGATTCTGATCACCAGAATGTCTTCCTGTTTAAAGCAAGCCCCTCTTGTCCTCGTCTGCAAATTGTATCCAGTACCTACCAAATAAACGGGAAAATTTCATGATCTCTTTGTACATCCAGCACAATGGTTGACACATAGTAAGCTTTCAGTTATTGGTAGTTTTACCAATAACAATGTCAAAGTCAGATGGTTTGTTTTTCCAGAATAAAACCTAATTGCTTACTAGTGACCCCTTGCAAAGAAATGAGGTAGGCATTCTTGGACACTGTGACAACATGGAAAGTAAGGTGGGTTGCTTTCAAAAGGGTGAACTGATCGAGCAACTCTAAAACCTTTTTTCTTCTTCCTAGGTCTTAGTGGTGCAATGGCTAGTATAAGCGTGCGCTCGAGTACCCCAGGCTCTCCTACCCATGTAAGCAGTGGATCGAATGCTAGTCGAAGGAGAAATGGACTCCATGATGTCGATTTGAACACTTTCATATCAGAAGAAATGGCACTCCACTTGGACAATGGTGGAACTAGAAAGCGTACCTCAGCCCAGTGTGGCGATGTCATTACAGACTCACCAACCCATAAACGCAACAGAATGATCTAAACTGCAGACATTTTCACACCCACCATGCTGCTTGAAAGCCACTTGATCCTCAACATATACTATTATTGCAAAGGAAACATGAGGCCATCTTCCCTGTTCACTGTTTAAGACAAGTGAATTCTATAGTGGTTGCCATAAAAGGAAGTTCTAGGTATTTACAGTAGATGCCTCTTGTAACTATGGCTTTCTTAAAACTATAATCCTAGCAGAGGACATCAGATATCGTGTAGTCGTTAGCAAGATCATCATAGGCAAACATATATCCGTTCCAAGGCTAAAAGTGACCTTAACTGTATTTATTCTCAAAGGGAAAGGAAATACCAGATGTTTATTTGGTTATAGAATGCTTTCTTTTTTTGGTTGTTTTGTTTAAGTTGGTGCTCTGAAGCTTAATCTCAGTACCCTTTACTCTGAATTGTCAAATTTTGATAAAGTATGTGCCATTTTCTTTGGTAAGAGAAAGCAGGTCTTAATGTCTGCCAGAACACAATT
>CAUYQG010124988.1:0-20647 GCA_963574415.1 Tarsius wallacei | reverse complement strand
CCCAGACTGGAGTGCACTGGCTGCTCCCGGCCACCGCAGCCTCGACCTGCTGGGCTCCGGCGATCCTTCCGCCTCAGCCTTCCAAGTAGCTGGAACTACAGGCCTGAGCTACCACGCCCGGCTAATTTTTTGATTTATTGTAGAGATGAGGTCTTGCCTGCCCAGGCGGGTCTCGAATCCACGGGCTCAGGCAATCCACTTACCTCAGCCTCCCAAAGGCACGGGATTACAGGCTGAGCCACCGAGCCTGGCCGAGCACCTCTTGTAATTGCAGAAGTCAAACATGACTTGTATTCATCATTTGTTATCAGTATATTTTGAGTATTACAATTTTAATACAGTTTTTTTCTTTCATAAAACAGGTGTATATATGGCATCATTGGATAAATATGGGATCAAGTGTTGACTGGCTTTTATTATTCAGATGACCTTGGGAAAAATAACTCATTTTCTCTGAGTTTTGGTTTCCTCATTGATAAAAATTAAGAACTCTAGGGGGAAAAAACTAATCTAACTTCAAAATGGCATGGTTTCATGATGGTGGACCATTGGTAGATATTAGCATGAGGGGAATTTGCCCTTGAATAACTATTTAAATGACAGATCCTTAATGCAAATACTAAAGCTGTACTTGCCTGATGTCAGCGTTGATCAGCATATGCTCAGTTGAGTATGTTTAGTCTGAGTAGAAATGAAACTTAATCATTCACTTTATAATCATCTCGGGGGGTTTCTAGAATATTCATCCTGTTCATTTTACAGCCTGCAAATTGTATCATAAAATTCATGTACACGTATGATCCCCTCTTGCATTAATCTCTGCCTGCCAGCCTACGTGGAGAGGCAGCGTCTGGGTTTATCTAATATTAATGGTGGCCTCCACTCTTGGTCCCATGGCCCTGGCTCAACAGCTCTCAGAGGCAGAGAGAATAAAAGTTTAAGTCCAGCCAGGCCATCATTTATCCTAAACGCTCCTTCCCAAGAAGTCAGTCAATAGGACTTTCAGAGAGGATGCTGTCAAAGTCACAATTCTCCCCAGCATTTAGCAGTGGCAGTTTGAAAAAAAGATTAGTGGACCACAGCCAAGACCACTTCTTCTCTTACTTATATGTATTTCCCCATGCAATTTACTTAACTTCTTTAAATCTAATTTAGCTAATTCTATATAACAAGTTATTTTTTCTTATAACATTTTGAAATTATTTCCTTGCTGTCTTGCTGACCCCAAGGTTACTGCTGTAATGTCTAATGCCAGAATGATGATTTACATTCTTTAGTGTATGATCTATATTCTCTCTCTCTTTCTCTCTCTTTGTCTCTTAGCTTTTCAAGAAGCAAGAGAACCTGGTGATTACAATCCCAGGCTCTGCTCTGAATCAGGAGACTACCGGCTTCAGGCTCCAGCATACACTTGTCCTGGCTATGAGATCCGGGCAAGTTACTTAAACTCCTTGTACTTCAATGTTCTCATATGTGGAGATGAATAAGAATTTCCACGTCTTAGGGTTGCTCTATAAACTAAATCAGTTCATACATGTGAATGTTTAGGACAAAGCCTGCCAGATAGCAACACTGGATACATGTTATCTGTTATTTTTGGATTTTTTTTTGATAGACTTAACTTTCACTCTAACATGTAAAAAGTGTTTGTTTTCCTGTCATGCTTTCAAAGATGATTTTAAATCAAGAGATTCGATCATTCTTTAATTCCAGAAAATGCTAAGTCATTGTTTATTCAACTGCTCTCTCCCTTATATTTATTTTTGCTTTTCCTTCCAAAACTTTCAGGATTATATTATGGACATTTTTTTCCAACTCGTTATCCTCTCTGATGCTTTCTGTGAGAATTCCTCAAGCTGGCCTTCCAACTAATTTGTTCTTTGACTATAAGCACTGTAGCCTATTATGTTGTTTTTTTTTTTTAATTTTAACACCATATTTTCCCCACATTACAGTTTGATTCTGTTTTATTAACTCCTTGCTCCTGCTTCCTATTACAAATATCTTCTCTTATCTCTGTGGGAAAATTTATGCTTATTTTAAATTTATAACCTGTCTAGACCATTGATTTTTATTTTTGTACTGTAGCTGATTCTCATATCCTTGTCTTTCTTTTATAGTGACAGTGTTCCTCAGATATGTGGCTAGTTTTATCTGTGACATTATTTTTCCCCGAAGAGTATCAAACACTGTCCATGCCACTCACAGTAAGGCATAGTAGATTAGGTAACACTACTTGCTATAACAGATAACCACAGAATTTCAACATGTTTTCCATTACAAAATTTTATTTCTCACCACCACTTGTGTACAATTGCTGTGTCTCCTAGTGACATCATCCTTCTCTCTAGAAACTGAGGTTTCTAGATCACCAGAAGTGTAAGTTGTTGAAATGGAAAGCAAAAATTTTGCAAGTGGATTATTAACATAGAGCTGCTACTCTCAAGCTCACCTTTTCATTTCTGAACCCATGTATTCTGGCTGTGGAAAATATCAAGCCATATAATTGCCTCTGATTCAAAACATATACTGCAGAAGGTATATTGAGTCCTGTAATACAGCAACTCAAATTTTAAAGGTGATGTATCCTGACTGTAAATACATCTTCAGTGAACCATTTCACATTGCAATTAGGTCAGAGACTTCTGGCTAATGAAGGGTGTGGTAGTAACTGATCATTCCTTGGGCATGAGCCCATTGCTGCACCTTATTTGCTGGAAAAATGTATTCCTTGATCAGAAACAACGCTGTGCAGAATGGCATGATGGTAAACCAGGCAATCTATGAGTAATGTTAGTATAAACATTATGAGCAATAAAGGCACATCTATACCCAGAATATCTGTATATTCCAGTGAGGATATCTTTATCCCCTTCATGATGAAAGAGGTACAGTGTAATAAACATATCACCTGGTGGCTGGCTGATCTTCCAGGGAATGGTGCAATATCAGGGACCTATTATGAATTTAGGCACTTAGCAGTGTTAACCAGGTCATTCTTGGCCATGGCAAGTCCATGGTGCTGTGTGCCCACAGATTAAGGAAAAGTAGGCAATGAAACAGTGTTAAAGGAGTCAGAGCCATCTGGGCACACAACTTATTTGTACCTTGCAAACCTGCCCAAGCTCAGTCTTATACATGGTAGATTACTGCCATGTACTCCCAAAGTAGGTCAAAATCACTTGACACATGACAAGAAGCTCAGCCCATATTGTCCCCAGATACCGTATGGTTAAGCATTCACAAGACCCCAAGACTGGTCAGAATATGTTTCTCAAGAGGCAGATACTTGCAGAAGAGACAATAGACTCACTCTGATGCCCTAGAGGTCTGCACTGTTATCCTTTTATCGTTGCTGTCCAGAGGCTTCACATAGTCTTTCTATTTCCACGGACTCCTTAAGCATTACTTTGTCTGCTGGATCATGAGACCCAAGTGGTAGGGAAACTTGCACTGCTGCCTAACCTTGCTGCAGAGCCTACTCTTACCCTGGTCTCCAGTTGAAATTGGCTGCTTTCAGATGACTATGTAGATGAGTCAAAGTAGCACACTCAAATGTGTTCAATGCAGTGTCCAAAATCCAAAAAAGACCTACCATATATTGTACGCTTTTGGGGGTCTTTTTCAAGGTAAGTAGTGTGAGGTACAACAAGATGACTTTTACCTTGGAGTTAATGTCTCAACATTCTCAAGACCACTGAACCATCAGAAACTTCTCTGAAGTAAAAGGACCTCAATTTTTGTAGAGTTATCCTCCACCCTCTAATTCACTGATATCTTTCTAAGGCATCAAGAATACTTGCTAGTTCTGGCTCACCAGATATAGTCAGCATAATGTTATCAATGTAGCAAAACAATGTAATGGTTTGTGGAATGTCAAGATCATCAAAAATCCTGTGTGTTATATGACACAGAACAAGAGAATTGATGTAGTTCTGTGGCAAACTTGTGATGGAGTACTGTTGCCCCTGCTAGGTATAAGCAAGCTGCTTCTGGTGGTCTTACAAATTGGTATGAAAAAAAGGCTAGGTCACTTATTGAGTGCAAGGGGTCATGTAAATTTGTTCCAGTAAATAAACTATATCTGGAAAGTTAACTGCAATTAGAGCCCAATTTGATTATAGACATTCTCTAATATACATCCGATCTTTGGACAGACCAAACTGGTGAGTTAAGAGGAACAATGATAGATACTATCATCTCTATGCCTTTCAAGACTTTGATGTGACTTTAGACACTGAAATTTGTTCAGGGATAAAGTACTGGTTTGGTTTACAATCCTAATAGAATGGAGTTTGGAAATTCCAGGAATCTCTACCTAATCTTTCTGACCAAAAAGCCTCTCACACCTTGGATCAGAGGTCCAATGCAGGGTTTCTTCCAATTTCCAAGTATATCTATTCCAATTATATTGAAAAACTAGAGGAATAACCAGAGGGTATATCCATGAAACAGCTTAGTCCTCTGTGAGTTGGATGTGAGTTAAGACTTCATTTATCACCTGATCACTATCTAAACCCCCACTTTGACTGGTGAGCTACAGTAACAGTTTGAGTTCTCAGAAATTAGTGTAACTTCAGAGCCAGTGTCCAGTGAATCTCAAAGGTCTGGGTATTACTTTATTCCCAGTGCACAGTCACCTTGGTGAATAAATGGCCTTATACTCCTTTGAGGAAGACTGGAGGAAGATTTACAATACGTACCTGTGACAATGTTGCATGATCCTTCCTTAAAGGCACGTGGCCTCCCCTTTATTGAAGGTGCTTTAGATTTGCGAATTGACTTAGTCTAGACCCTGGGTGAGAGGCCATAACTCTCCATTGTGGCAACTCAGGTTAGATTATTGGCTAGAGTGTGTGTGTGTGTGTGTGTGTGTGTGTGTGTGTGTGTGTGTGTGTGTTTGCTTTTATATAGATCATGCAGTATCCCAGTATCCGAGGCATCTGTTTCATTCCTAGATTCCTGGAAACATTATAATCAGTTAACCATGGCCAAAGATACCTGCAAGCCAAGGCTTTATGAATATCAATATGCCCCTGCTGCCTTTATGGTAAATGCACCCATCTTGTCTTTGTCCATGAAGGGCTGCCTCTTGACCTCTACTGCTGCAGGTTCCTGTAATCCCCAATGAAATCAAAAAGCTCATATCTGATCTACTAAGAGGAGCAATCAGAGCTTTTCTCGGGATGCAGGTGCTGCCCCCACTAGCATATTCCCTAACACCTTAGTTAAGGGAGAGTCTTGGTGCCATAACTATATAGTGAAACAGTGTTGGAGGTGAGAATGTAGGTCACACATGGTACTTTCAGTCCAGGTCACAGATGATATTTCCACTTCCATTCCCCATCCCTTTGGATTTTCACCTCCATGTCATACAAGGAAACCCTGCCATCTCAATCTCATTAAACATAGCCAACCATTAAGTCTAAGTTCTAGTCAACCAACCAGTAAGCTGTAGAGCCACATTCAGCTGCATGAGATAATATACTAAAGTCTGAGTCTTTAGAAAGGGTATCCATATCTATTAGTTCAGCCTGATATATAGTTGCATTCTGTTTTTCTTGATCTGAATCCTTAGAACCCACTGTTATTCATGTTCCCCAGATTTCTAACATATGTTAGCAATGTCTTACCACTTGTTTTGTGTTTAGGTTATTTTCTCTTGTTTCATAGTATGTACCTGCTCCCCAAAAGTATAATTTAAACTTATTTTGGGTCTACCAGAAATAAAGAATGGCTGTTGTGAGTTTTGAGGAGAATTAGCATCTGCCCTAGGTAAAGTTATCACAGGATTGTCAAATTATAGAAGACTAATCTCCTCAGACAAATGAGAGCAAGCTACTCCTTTCTTTATTTTTTTATTTTTATTTTTTTGACAGGGTTTTGGTTACTTTTATTTTGTTTAAAAGATTTGTTACAGTGTCCTAAGTATCAATGTATGCAAAATTATTTTTATTTTTAATATTTTAAAGATGTGGGGCACAATTTAGGGTTGGGTACATAAGTAGCCATAATCATACAGGCAAAGTTTGGGCCTCCCACTCATCCTCACTTCACCTGGTTTGGGATCAGGTACCCCATTGATGTTATGTGCCCCCAACCCCTGACAGTGTCCCACTGCTGCTAATCCCTTTCTTATAGTATTATGATAAATTCTCACTTATGAGTGGGAAAATGCGGTACTCAGTTGTTTCTGTGATAGATCACCGAGTATGATAGACTCTAGAAGGCAAGTTACTTCTACTAGCAAGAGAATATCAGGTTGACTTGGATTTCAATATGGTCAGTTTTATGTGGGTTCAACCAGATCTATTTCAAATTTCAGGATACTATTCTTTTTCAACCAATTTTCTCATGGGAAACTTCGTGAGACTGATATGTTCAATGGATTCCAAATCCTGATGAAGTTGAGGAATTGTTGCAGTTGGTACAAAAGTGTAACAGTAAAATGATATTGGGTGGAGATTCAGGAAAACATACAATTGCTTAAATCCAATTCCAAATTCAAGGAAAGATCTGTGAATGGTCAGTTTGGGTTAGATGCCTATCTCTAGACCTATCATCAATGGAGAAACAGGAAACAGAGCGTGTCAGCATGTGCTGCAATATGGTTCATATTTGGTTCAAGTTCAAATCCTGGCTCCTACTTCTTTTCTTGCCTTATGACCTCAGACAAGTTATGTAGTCTTCGTGCCTCTTTTACTCATGAATAAAATAGAGGAAATAATAGAGTTGTGGGGATTAGATCAGTTTATACATTTAACACACTAAAACTTGTTAGTTGAATTAAACAAGCATGGCTCATCCTTGTAGCTACATCACCGAATGAGGGAGAATACTATTTCTATCAAACAAGGAAGAGAATTTCCAAGGGAAATTGTGGAAAATGAGGTATCCATGAAGTCCAATTTATAAATGAAAAAACTGAAATGCCAAGAGGTTTAGCAACACGGTGGGCAAAAAGTATGGCTGTAATTCAGACCCGGGATCCTCTCTGTAACACAGAGTGGCCACTCAGATCTATTCTTTTTTCTTGTATTATTTATAAGTTAGTTAACAAAGTCATGGTGTCCAAACTTCAAAAGCTCATGAGTAGCAGAGGCAACATGGGTAGCTTGTGTCAACTATTTATGAATAATCTCAGTGGTTATAATCCTCAGATAATATGTATGTTCCCCAAACTTAAATTTGAGTTACAGCAGTTTGCATATGGAAGAAAGTTATTGTGTGTGCATATGATGCAGGCCACCTGTTTCCCATCCATGCCATCATGTTGCTTTTTCATGCTCTCTTAGACCCAGTAAAGCTCAGAAGACATTTGTTGTATAAATAATTCTGCAAAAGAAGCCAATGACCAATGGAATGGAGATACGTGAGGATTTAGATAGGATCCTGTGAAGAGCCTATTCAGAATCTTGTGTTGGGACCATGATACCTTGTAGCATCTAGGTCAGAAAAGAGAATGCCCCCAGGACCAGAGGGTACTGGAGCTGCCTGGACCCTGGGGCAAAGCTGACCTACAAAGTCAATTGATATTATATTGATACAGCAGGCATCCACCATGTTTAAGTGGACTCTCTTTAACTGTCCCAGACTTAGACTTTGCAGTGAGTCTGAATTGGGTTCAGATTCCTGTGCTGCCATCTTATTAATTTTGTAGCCAAGTAATATAAATGCTTTTGTTTCTTTGCTATAAAGAAAGTCATGGTGTGAACACCATAAACCAAGTACCTACCATAAGCCAGTCACTGCTGAAGATAAGCCAGGCATGGTCCCTAACCTATGGGAGTTCACAGTGGTACAACGGACAACAGACATGCAATTACCATAAGGTGACAAGGGCTGTGGTAGAGGTAGACGTGGCTGCTTCATGAGTGGGGGGGGGGGTCACGGATGGCTTCTTCATAATCCTGTATTGCAATGTATTTTCACATTGATCTCTCAGCCTGAAATCAATTGCCAACTCAAGCTTTCAATAATCATAGCACAATGCTATTATAGCAGCTATTTTAAGGATAAAAAATTCAACCCAGACTCTTGCTTATGTGGCCTTTCTTTTGTGTTTTCCACAAAAGGCTCTGGTCAGCAATCAGAGGATTGGGTTCTCTTTCCTTATACATCCCAAAGATCTCCTTCTGACCTTAGCTTCTGTCACAGACTCCATAACCAAAGTGGGCTGGAGCCTGAGGCTCACTGAGTCCTTCTAGCCTGTGTCCAAAGGGAACCAGGGGAAAACAGGGAGTTGGCAGGATCAGATGGCGGGACACTGTGCCAGCTGAGGGGAGGGTCCCTCAGTGGAATGGTCATTAGCAAAGGTTGTATAGAGCATTCAAGGGATTTCAGTGAATGATAAATTGGTATGGCCTAAGACCATGCTATGGCCAGGGACACTCCAGACCTTAGAAATGGTCAGAAATGGGCAAAATGGCTGCACCAGGCAATACACTGTACACTGGAGGACAGAGATTAATATGGGCCTGTCCCTACACTCAATCTGGAATTGGAGAGAGCAAATGCATGCTTTTCAATGGTTCTGGGACCATGCAAGATGTCAATCTCTATAGGTCCAGTGGGGACACAAGGCACAGAATGAGGGGTGGAGTAAAGAAGGGAGATAGTCTTGGGGATCAGGTCCACCCATCCAGCAAAGGCTCCCTATTACCCATTCGAATCTATTAGGCCTAATAGTTCAGAACATGAGTTTCACTGTCAGATTATCCTGTTGGGAATACCAAAATTTCCCCAAATATATTTGATCAGGAACGTTTTAATATATGATACTCATTAACGTCCTGTAGAACTAATGCGCCAAGGAAAAGCCTTGAAGGAACATGGCTTTTTGGCATTTCTACAAAATTTAGCACTTAATAAACATGAACTTATATCAGTCACTAACGGCTTCAATTAATCAAGCATGAATTAATTGATGTGGATCCACTTGAAAGAAAATGTCTATAAATTTAGCATGAGCTGTGCACTAGTTTATTTCCCTTATGTTGTACACATGTGATCCCACTGCCTACAAAGTTTTTCCCACAATCCCCTTCCCAGCCCATGGTCCATCATCCCAAACTCTGTTCATCATAGCTTGCCCCAAACATTCTATGGGAGCACACTGACTTCCTCAAGTAGTTACATACTTGCCATCTGCCTCTCCAGCATCATGATCAAACCATGTAGTACTCTGCACCTGGTGTTGAGATAGTGAGACTTCTCCATCACAGGAAAACTTGAGGCAGAGGGTGTCTGCAGGACCTTAAAATGATACTCTCCAAGTCCAGCTCATTAGAGGATAATGGGGACAAAATTGAGGAATTCAGAGTCCTTTCCACGTGGAGGGTGTGACATCTAACTTAAAGCCAACTAACTTACACTTCTTTCCCCTCCCCCACTGCACCAGTCACCTCCAATCCAATTGCACCCAACACGATTTTTCTAAAACGTATATCCGATCATGACTGCAGTGCTTTATTTATTTTTTTATAATCAGTATTTTTTATTATGATATTGTGGGGTACAATCAAGGATTAGGTATACAAATATGCTTCGTTCAGGTACCCTTGTTGACAAGAGGTGTCTTCCCATCCCCAGACAGATATTGGCTACAGTTAATCCCATCTCCCTTCCCCTCCCCCCCCTTAGTTTCCCACCACTGTCAGTCATTTTCTTATAGTAATATGTTGGATGTTCAAGGTTCACTATATGAGTGAGGACATGTGATACTCAGATCTTTGTTTCTGTGAGAGGTCACTCAGTATTATAGATTATAGTTCCATCCAAGTTGCTGTGAAATTCATGATTTTGTTCTTTTTTATGGCTGCGTAGTATTCCATTGTGTATATGTACCACATTTTTTTAATCCAGTCCTCTTTTGATGAACAGCATGGTTGCTTCCAGGTTCTTGATTGCAGTACTTTAAAATGTCTTCTTTTCTTGTAGGCTCAAGCTCAAATTCCCTGTCATGACATATACTATCTTCCACAATTTCAGCCTGTCTCACCATTCCCCAACAAGGGAGCTTTGTTGGAGACAGATCAAGATCACTGTAGTTCATTCCTGAAGCTAGCATGTTCTCTCACATTTCTGCATCCTTGTATAGTTTGATCTCCCCCTCAGCCCCTCCAAATCAGGCTGATCATCCTTTTCCCCTTCAAAACTCAGCAGTCATGATCTTCCCTCCACTTAACCTGCCCAGAGTCCTCCTCTCGTACCCCAACCTGTGTAGCTGCCCTCCTCTGAGCGCCCACGTTGCCACACGACTCCAGCTTAGCTCCTATGACAATGTCCTGTCCCACCTCCATCCGCAGGACAGTGGAGTACCCCAAGGGCACAGACTTCCTGTTCATCCCCATGGTTCAGTCACACAGCACTTGCCTGGCCATCACAAGTGTCAATCAGCAAATGCTGTGTGGGTCACAGAGGAGGGGGATGAATTACTGATACACTCGTTGCCTTTCTCCAAACTGAAAAATTACCAGTGCTCTTTATTTACCTAAAAATGAGAATGGGTCTGACATTGTAGACAAACACACTTATACTTGATGTACGGGAATCTTGGAATTGTGATAGAAGAGATCTGGATTTGGGTCCTGGTTGTGTCACTTGCTCTCTGTGTGACCATGGTCCCATTACTCAGACTCTCGGAGGCAGACAGACCTAGCCTGAGGCCCTTCATAGGTAGGTAATTTTAAAAATAAAATAATCCAGAAATACAGCAAGGAAAAGGACAATATTAAGGCTTAATTCACCTTTGTCTCCCCTATCACAGCAAGAGCAGGAGCCAGTTACTTTGACTTTCAAATGATTTAATGAATAAATTAATTAATAGACAAGCAAAAATGGATTCCTCTAAGCCTGGAGGTAAACTTCCAAAGAGCAGATTTAAATGTTCCCTTGGTCATGTTAAGAAAGACAAGTGGTGAAGTGCTCAGAGGCTATATCAATTTAATCTCTCCCCAGAGAAGCAGAAACAGGGAGAAGTCAAAAGGCACTGTTTACAGAATGAGCTCAGATTCTGTGCTGACACGTCTGCTGCAAACTCAGAACCAGCTGAGGATTTCGCTGTCCCAGTCTCAGATTGGGGCTGTGACTGCTAGAAATCAGCCCTGGTATCAGCATTTTAATAAAGTGACATCAACCATCAATAGGATCACGTACTCGTTGCCTTCCAGCTAGGGAGGAGCTAAAAGACCCAATCATGCGTCTGTGGTCTGAAGGTGCATCCTGGCGACAGACAGGAAAATAATGCAGACCTTGATTCCCAGACTGCTGTGAGCAGTCCACTCTTGAGAACCAGGCAGTCACTCTAGAATGTTCCACGCACACATGAACACTTTGCATTGAGACAAGTATAAGGTCGTCAGACAAGATTGGAATGAATTTGGCTAAACCAGTGGATGTGATACAAGGTTAGCCCAGGAGCCTTGGAGTTGGAGAGAATGGAGCTGGAACTCCAGCTTGGCTACTGACTAAGCAAGGCAAGTTACTGAACCTCGGTGGACCTTTGGCTCCTTATTCGTAAGAGAGGAACAATAAAGTATCCACCCCGAAGGGCTGTTATGAAATGTGAGAATCAAATAGGATGATACACATAAGGCAGCATCATGGCATTAGTTCCAGCTGCCGTCCCACAAGCTGATTGCAGATGCATAAAAGTGCCAGCCCAGCCCAGAATGACTGTCCAGACACACTGTAGAGTGTAAAATCTAAAACTTTTGTCTAAAATGCAGTCGTCAGGAAGGTGAGGGGACCAGTTGGTGGCAAGAAAGTCCCTGCATCAAGTTTAATTTAAAGAAGCACAGACACAGAGCTAAAAAAAAAAAAAAAAAAAAGAGGCACACAGAAGACATATTTGTAGGAAGCACTCTGCCTGTTTAGAAGCAGTGCAAGAGAAGAGAGCTTTGCATTGCAACAAAATGCAACAAAATGAACAAAGTAACTGTCTATATTCATTGATACCAGAAGGCTAAATGACCATACGTCCACCACACAGAAAGCCCTGGATCATAAGAAAATATCCTGAGTATCCTGGAACACAATCATGATCCCTCCCCTGCATGATTGCCCTACTGATAGCTAATCTAAGGGGGGAAAATCCAAGCCTCTAATCCTCTACTGATGTATACATAAGGAGACCAGCACACAGTCAGTATAAATATATGATAAGAATAAATGAAAGAAAGAAACAAAAAACTCAAATGGCAGCAAGGAGCAGGTGGTGCCATGCTGGCATCTGAAAGCACCAGAATATCCTGCTCAAAGCCTTGGCATTGTCTTTTCATAGCAGGTTCTGGCAATGGAAACCAGTGGGCAGGTCTCAGCCCCAGCCAGAGCAATGTGAGAAACTGTCCTCGAGCACATGTGAGATGGCTCAGGCCCCTCAAAAACAACCTCAGTGTTTCTTTATGCAGGGGCAAGGGAGTGATGAGCCTGCTAAATGTGTGTGGGTCTTATCCTTGATGTGAACTCAACCGAGTGAAGCCGAGAGGAGCTTGCATTCCCTAAGCAAATGGTCGCACTAAGGCCCTTCCAGAGTTCAAGCAATGTGTGACGATTCCCAGCTGCAGCTTGTTAGAGGACAACAAAGACAATAGGATGTCCTCCATGAGGTAGAAATGTGACTTCTCCACATCTAATCCCTACTAAATGCTCCACGGGACATTTATTGATTTTTGTTTTAAAGAATATGAAGCAAACCAACGTGGCTGGGACATATCATGCAATCTGTATAGGCCCCTGGGGTTGAATGACAATAGAATGTATAATGTTATTACCTTGGGGATGTCATTCAAAAGGACTTTGGAAAACACTTTGAAGTGAGTTGCCACAATGATCAGGTATCTATAGAAACAACCGCATAGTACTGCTGAAAATCAGTAGTCATTTCTTTTTTTTTAACAGAATTATTTTATTTTATTTTAAAGATGTGGAGCACAAGTCAGGGTTAGGTATACAAATGGTCATTGCACAGGTAAGGTTTAGGCCTCACTTTTGTCCCCACTTCACCTGGTTTGAAATCAGGTACTCCTATTGATGAAATGTGCCCCTCCCCTGGCAGTTTCCTACATCAGCTACTTCTTGAATGCACGTTTCTAAACAATTTCTCAACTATTACCTGATTTGATCACCTTATACTAACTTATTCAATCAAGTAAAACAGGAATTATTGAGTACATTGTAGAGATAAAGAAACTAAGACACATGCAGGATAAGTACCCCAGGCCACTGAGCTGGTGGGTGACAAAATCAGCCATGGCATATTAAGTGCACCTCCCCTGATAATGATATAGAGGAAATGTGTTAAACTCTTTATTCAGGCCAGAGACTGAGGCAGGTTCTCCACACCTTTGTTATTTATGTCATCATCACAACTACTCCAAGAGGTAGACATCGTTCATTCCACTTTACAGGTGAGAAAACTGAGGTTCAAAGAGTTACGTAAAATTGTGAAGGTCGCAGTGTTGGTAGGTGGCAGACCCAGAGTTGGAGCAATCCCAAGTCTTTTCAGAGCACCTTTCTTTTCTAAGGCAGTGTTTCTTTATGTAGGGGCAAGGGAGTGATGAGCCTGCTAAATGTGTGGGTCTTATCCTTGATGAATGGATCACAGAATCATTCAAATTGCTTTATGCTACGTTATGCTATGCACGCAGCTGAATGAAGTCGTGCTTGAATAGTTGGCTATGCTTTGGCAGAGAAATGAGGCTATCAAATCACCATTGTGACGTTCAATCAAAACTCAAGTAACTAAGAAACCTGAGCTCCCAATGACCAGTGGAGTTAGGAATGAGTGGAAATGTCTCCGGCATGGACACTGAGCTGGAAAATCACCTGCCCAGGTACAAGATTTAATTTAGCCTTTCCCTCACTTACTTGGTGCTCAGAAAATTGCACCCTTTTCTTGAAAACTGCCTGAGGGAATAAATACAATTAATTTCTTGATTAAAATTATTAAATCAGGTGTCATCTGCGGTGAAAACATGATGAAAAGAAAAATGTGCAGGACAAATGGGTTCAGAGAGTCTCATGTGCTATCCGAGGAAGCCACAGTGGAGAAGCCGTACTGAAGAAAGACCAGATGAGTGGAATTTAGAGGGTCAAAGAGCTGAGATTAGGAAGCGGCTGTTATTCCGTGCTTATTCGAGTTCCACCCATTGCTAACTGACATCGGTAAGCCATTTAACTCTCCTTCCTTCCTGCCGCCTTCTTTCCTTTTCTCCTCCTTTCCTCTCTCCTTCCCTTCTTTTCTTCCTTTCTTCTTTCCTTATTTTTTTTCCTTTCTCCCTTTTTGTCCTCCCTTTATTCTTTCCTTATTTTTTTCCTTTCTCTCTTTTTTTTTCTCCTTTCAACAAATACTGAGCACTTGCCATGTTCAAAGTACACATAGGACTTGGAATAGATCAGTAAGCAACATAGTCCATACCAAATGGAAGACACTCATATAAAACAATAATCACAGATGAACACTAAATGACATCTCTGATAAGTTCAATGAAGATAGAAGACACTACAAAAGTGTATAATTGGAGCATCTGGTCAAGGCAGTAAGGTCAAGGAATGTTTCACAAAGAAGCACAACTAAGCTGAAACATGAGAAGCAGGAGGGGTTAACTTGGGCAAGAATGTAATAAAGACAATTCCAGGCAGAGGTAACAGCATGTGCAAAGGCCCTGGGTTAAGAAGAAGCATGATGCTTCCACAGCATAGTAGAGGAATTTAAAGAAGTCCAGTGTGCCTGACACATAGAACATGAGTGGGAGGGCACATGATGAGGCTTAAAGATGTTGGCAGGGATGAAACAGTAGGATGCTGTTGGACATGTTAAGAATGTGAATTTTTTTATCCAAAAGTAGGATACAACACTAAAACTTCAGGTTCCAAGACGGATGGAAGAGCTGCAAAAGCAGGCAGATATATACAAAGAAGCCAAAAAAGATATCTCAGCTTAAAGTCTTTGAAAAAGGCAGCAAAAATATATTGTGAGATGGAAGAGCACTTACTGGAATGTAAAACCTAAAGCTTTTGTCTAAAATTCAGAAATCAGGAAGGGTGGGGGGACCAGTTAGAAGCAAGAAATTCCCTGCATCAAGTTTAATTTAAAGAAGCACCGACAGAGCTAAAAGAAAAAAAAGGCACATGGAAGACATTTTTGCAGGAAGCACTCTGCCTGTATAACAGCAGCACAGAAGAAGAGAGATTTGCACTGCAACAAAATGACAGAACAAAGTTATTGCCTATGTTCATTGATACCAGAAGGCTAAATGACCTTACATACATCACACACAGAAAGTCCTGGATCATAAGAAAACATCCTGCATAGCCTGGAACACAATCATTGTCCTTTCTCTGCATGAATGCCCTACTAATAGGTAACCTAAGGGGGAAAAAATTCAAACCTCCGATCTTCTACTGATGAGCACATAAGTAGACCAACACATAGTCCATAAAAATGTATCATAAGAATAGAAGGAAGAAAGGAACAGAAAACTCAAATGGCAGACAAAGTATGACTACCAGAAAAACATAGCCACAAAGCACAGAGGTTTGTGTTCCAACAATACTTCTCAAATTTTTTTCAGTATCAGAATCATCTGGGGAGCCCGGTTAAAATTCAGAGGTCCAAGACGTAGCCTTCCTCACTGAATCCAAGCCTATGTTCTTGTTTATCTCTCCCAGAGCTGCTGGTTCATACAAAGTTTGAGAACTGCTGTTATAAAACAAACCATACGCCCAACTCGTTCCTCCAAAAGTCACAAACACTTTCTTTATGCTTTGCTGTGGAAGCCAAAAGGGGATAGTTTCACGTTATGGTTGATGTGGTAAGGGAGGAGCCCCGGACTGGAGGTAAAAGTGCCCTTACAGTCCTCCTCCAGAATTCACAGACCCTTGGACTTCCAAGCTCATGGATTTAGAAGGAGGTTCAAATTCCCCTAGTCTTTGAGGACTCCAGCCTGACTGCTGGTTACACATGCAACCTACCTCACATACTGCAGGGATTCAAGCAACTTTAGTTCCCTACCCATCCACTAGTGGACAAAGTGTTGATGATGATTTAGCACGTCATCAAAAATATCGGTCCACCAAAATGGTCTCTAATGCAAATGTGCTACACCCCACAGACTCAGACCGAGAAAATGAAGAACCTAGACAGGGATCTGGGTAGAGAGGAACCAATCAGACCTGCAATCAAATCGATTTCTTCACCCTAACTCAGCTCCATAAACATGTGACTCAAGGACATTTAACACTGACAAATGAGATGCATTTTCTTGTTAATTGGGATATTTGTATAAGGTGTCTCCCTTCCCTCCTACCTCCCCTGTGTGACACCAGCAGCATTTTAAGAAGAGAGCGCTCTTCAAAGGAGCAAACTGTGTCTACCCAGAAGCTTTAAATGTTCTTAGGAATGCTTGGTGTCAGACAAACGGGGTTCAAATCCCAACTCTCCTAATCATTTTCTAGTAAGTTTAATAGGTCACTGACTGGGCTCAGCTTCCTTACTTATAAAATGAGATAACAATATTAAGTGTCCATGTAACTGTACAAATCTATAGAGTTATGTAAGAGGTGTGTAACAATTACATATGTAAATTATTATATACAATAACATCTGTCATATACAATTAGTTCAGGAAACCAGCCTTAAGTCACTCGGCATATGGTAGTCCCTAATGGTTATTGTTACTGTGTTTGAGCTAATGTGGCCCAGTAAGACTGAAGAATTAGACTTTTATTCCATACTAAGGTTCTTCCCTCTCTTTGGTTGCAAATGAGGAAGAAGTGGGCCCTGCAGCCACAACCAACCCAAGGAGAGTTACCATTAAAAGGAAGTTGACTTTATGCATGGGAGAGACAAATAAGGAAAAAGTCCAGGTACTTTATGAGGTTGTTGAACTGCCTCCTTTTACCAATTCTGACGCTCCTCTGCCTGGGGGCTTCCACTAATGAGAGCGAATAGATCTTGCTAAGTAAGCCAGTTTGAGTCACAGTTTCCAATATTTTTTACGGATACAACAAATAAGACTTTCGGTACACAGAAGGACCTTGAAAACGTAGTTCTTTCTCTGTTCATAAATTTAATTTGAGCATCCTCCCAGCCTCAAACAAAAACTTATTTCAACATCCAGTTCAACAATTCAAACGAACAGCCATGGGGTGCTTACAGTTCATAAGATACCAGTGAATGATGAAGGCAACAGAGTACAGGGACCCAGGTATCCCCATAGACATGCAGAATATAGCTATGCTACAAAACACAATGGAAGGAAAGTGAGGCATATGCAAAAATGGAAACACTCGTCAAAAAGATTTGGAGGCAACTGATAGGACAGATAATATAGAGTCAGGAGCACAGTGAGACAGGGCTCGTTTAATTTCTTTCTTGCCACTTTCTGTCTACGTAGCCAATGGAAAAGGAGCTTACCCTTCCTGGCTTTCATTTTCCTCATCTGTCAAATGGGGACAATAATAGTAGCTTTGAATTATAGTGGATGTGAGGATTCAATGAGATACTTGGCATAAATCAATTAGCACAGTACCTAGCACACAGTAAGCAATCAACGGGAGCTATTAACAATAGTAATTTTATTGTTTTTATTATTGCTATTACAAGTCTGTGAGGGAGACAGACACATGAATGGCAATGAAGATGGAAGAGCATACGAGAAGACACCCCCTCCCAAAATGGAATTTGTTTATTAAAAAATTGTGTATTTATTCTTACACATTTGAACTTCAGTCACCTGCAGAGTACTTTTCCTTTGATGCAATACACCTATGGAGACATCTTTTTCACTGCTCGAAATGGTGTTTGAACTTCGGTTTTGATGCCTTTGAGCGCTTCTGACATTTTTTGTCTTACCTCTTCCCCATCGGCAAAACATTTCCCCTTGAGGACTTTTTGCATTCGGGGAAACAAAAAAAGTCACTCGCGAGATCAGGGGACTAGGGAGGGCGGGGCACGAGGGACAGACTCACATAGGGCACTGGAAGAACAGGCATTCGCCACAAATTGGAGCAGGTGACAGAGGGAGAAGGAGGAAAAGAAAAGAGAAGGAAAAATATAAGGAAGGTGAGGGATACCACGGGGAGAGAGTTGAAAAAGGCAGAAACTCCAAGCCTAGAACGGAGCCTTGAGGAAGCTTTGGGAGAACGTGCCATTTTCTGGGAGTGGCCTAAGTCTTAGCAGCAGTGGAAGCAAAGGCTATACCTCTGTGTGAGGATCTGAGAGAGATGACCGTGTGAGGATCTGAGAGAGATGACGGGAGACAGACAGACAAAGAGACGATATCAGAAGAGCCCAGACCAGCAGGTCAGGGCTTTGTACTTGAAGCAACTGGAGCCACTGAAGGTGTTGGGTTTTGTTTCATTTTTAAAAAACAGGGTTGTCCTGATCAAACATGTACTTGTTTTCCTAAGTACTGACAGCTGTGTAGAGAAGTCACTGGAGAAGACAGCTGGAGGTGGGCAGGTTGAGGGGGTGGCAGGGTTCCCGGGGAAGAGACGGTGAGATCCTGAACAGAGGGCAAGACCAAAGGGAACCGTGACAACAGAGACGAGAGAGCTCTAGGGAGATGATGTATGAGTGAGCATTTCAGAAGGATGTCCCCTGGCGAGACCGGGCTGGTGGGGGTTCCCTTTCCTCAGATGGGGAGGGCAGGAAAAGGAAGAACAGTTTTCAGGGAAGGCCAGGGGAGCATTGGAGTAGAGAGGTGCATCACATGGGTGCCTGGATGTGTTTGGCACTCAGGAAAAATGCCCACCCTGGAGATGTACATCATAAAACTTGGCTGCCAAGAGATGCAGCTTTGCATACCTTCCCATAAGTTGTCGGACTTCCTGTTATGAGCCTCCGCTTGTCAGGGTGGCAGCAATTTAATCTAAGCTCTCCCAGTAGTTATTATCAAGTTCCTGGTCACAATGAGCTGTAGTCTATGGTCTACGCGGGTTACTCGCTCTGTGCCTTGTTCTACGTCTCTCTGGGCCCTTCCCTCAGGGAGATAGAAGTCTGCTGCTAGACCATGTATGCCCGGTAGTGCATGCCTATAATCTTAGCACTTTGGGAGACCGAGGCGAGAGGATTTCTTGAGTCCAGGAGTTCGAGATCAGCCTAGGCAATACAGTGAGACTGTGTCTCAACAAAAAAAATTCAAAAAATTAGCCGAGCATGGTGGTACACACCTGTAGTTCCAGCTACTTGGGAGACTGAGGCAGGAGGATCACTTGATCCCAGAAAGTTGAGCCATGATTGTGCCACTACACTCCAGTCTGGGTGACAGAGTGAGACTCTGACTCAAAAAAGAGAAAAAAAATGTCTGCCACTGCTCTCAAGTCTTGTTGGGGGCACAAGGACACTGGGAGGCTGCCTTGGGCCCATTTGTCTGGACACCCACTTTAGCCATTCCCACTCTGCTCCAGGCCTTCTGAGTGGGAACTCTGCTCCCTGCCACATTCCCAGGCTCTCCTTGGAAATGGGTAACACAGCTTCTTTGTACTCCTGGGTTCTCTGCAGTCACTCTGAGGGTTCCATTCCCCTCCCATTCCAGAGTTGAAGCGGAGTGTCCTATGAACACACACTGTTCTGAGGTTTAGAAACATGAAGGAGGGTGTCCTCATGAACACATATCAGCATCTCACTTCCCTACCCTCTCCTTGCTGAGTCCATAGACCCTTTATCCGAGGATGGCAAAGTCCTTCTGCTCCTATATGTCTGGTCTTCACACCAGTCACTTGTATTCCCTGAGTTTTTCAGGCCTAGGTTTGTGAAATTTAACCCCTTACCCAGGCTCTGCCAACTCCCTGCATCTTAAGTCAAAAGCCTTAGCTTCGGAAATTCACAAGTCCCTTCTCTGTGTCTCTGACTATCATCCACTTCCTGAAGCATGGATTGTCACTGATGGAGAGGAGGCTAGGGGCAAAGAGAAGAAGAAATTATGGAGGGAGGGCCTTGGTTCCTATCCCTAAACTATCCTGCTGCCTAGAAATGCGAGTCCTGTGCACACAGATGAAAACTGACACCTAGCAGAGGTTGAGATTTCTGCCCAGACAGGGCACAGAAGGGAAAAGAACAGGGACGCGGGGTCCAGCTCTGGGCAGATGCTTTGAAGCAGGGGCGTGCAACCTTTTCCCAGAAGGAACCAGATGGGAAACGTTTTTGGTTTTGCAGAAACTACTCAGCGCTGCTGTGATAGGCCCAAAGTGGCCGTAGTTAATACATACATGAGTGCGTACTGCCGTTCCAAAAAAAACTTGATCTACAAAAACAAGTGCTGCGCCCGATTCAGTCTACAAGCTGGAATCTATTGATCCCTGTCTATACGGATACGCTTGAGACGAGGCCTCCGAGGAGGAGGCTGAGAAACAGCAGAGATGGAGACAAAGTGAGGAGCAGTCAGGGTTGGCATTTAAGCTAGGACTGGTTGACACCAAAGCCTCTGCTCTTACCAAAGTGCCAGCAGTGGCTGCACATTGCAGTCACCTGCAGGACTTTAAAAATTCTGGTGAACCAAGTCCGGTCCCTCAAAGCTTCTGGCATAAATAGTCTGGAACAAGGCTGAGGCTTAGAGACTTTTCAAACCTCCCTGCTACATTCTAATACATGGCATGATGTGGAGCCTGACCAGTTCCTTCTCACAGGTGTGGCCATCATCTC
>CAUYQG010124987.1:0-27429 GCA_963574415.1 Tarsius wallacei | reverse complement strand
TGGGCGACAGAGTGAGACTCCAACTAAAAATAAATAAATAAATAAATACATAAAATATAAAACTTTGCTTCTGTAATACTTCTCAGACTCAAGTCGTCTGTAAACTCATATCTTTAAATTCAAGCTGTTGAAATATGAAGTTTAGCTCAGATAGTGTCCTAAATACTATTTCTGGTACATAATTAAGATTGCTTGCCTCCTAGGGTTTTCCTTCTTTTTTTTACTAACAATAAGAGTCACTAAAAGTTAACATTGTAATGAATGTGTTTAATTAAATCTATAAAATGTAAGAAAGACAACTTTACATTCAAAAATTAAGAAAATATAAATAATAGGTAAACTAAATAGACAAAACAAGTTGAAAAAGGCAGTCAATTTTTATCCTAAGGCAAAATGATGAAAATGAAACTAAAGATTTAGGCCGGGCTCGGTGGCTCAGCCTGTAATCCCGCGCCTTGGAAGGCTGAGAGGATTGCCTGAGCCCGCGGGTTCGAGACCCGCCTGGGCAACTTGGCGAGCCCTCATCTCTACAATAAATCAAAAATTAGCTGGGTATGATAGCGTGCGCCTCTAGTTCCAGCTACTTGGAAGGCTGAGGCGGAAGGATCCCTGGAGCCCAGCAGGTCGAGGCTGCGGTGGCCGGGAGCCGTGACTGCACTCCAGTCTGGGCGACAGAGTGAGACTCCAACTCAAAAACAAACAAAAAAAAAAAGAAACCCCATATCCATTAGCAGTCACTCCTCATTCCTCCCTACTCTCAGTCCCTGGTAACAACTAATTTACTTTCTATCTCTATGGATTTGCCTACTCTAGACATTTCATATAAGTAGAAACATAACAATATGCCACCTTTTGGTCTGGCTTCTTTTACTTACAAGTAATGTAATAGTTTCAAGGCTCATCCATGCTGTAATATGTATCAGGATTTCATTCCTTTCCCCCCACCCTAGTTATGCCATGTATCGATGATGGAATTATATTGAAAAACAACCATAACAAAGGAACAGTCTTTGGAATAATTTACTAAGTGAAACATTTCTTGGAAACATACCATGCAAAAGATTGCCAAATATGTCAGTACAGAAGCCTTGGATTTTTATAAAGACATTTCAGCATGTCAAATAACAAACTTTCACAAGATCCATTCTATATCATATCAGCAATTGTGTGTGTGTGTGTGTGTGTGTGTGTGTGTGTGTGAATACCTGTATCCAAGAATGATGAACCACATTTTAGATGGACTACTTGGAATATAAATTTGCTTGCACTGAGATATATGGGGGAAAAAAGATTTATTTTTGGTCAGTGGGTAAGCACCCTTAACTATAAATGAACGCAATAAAAAGTTTTGCTTCTAAATATAAACTGGTCTATTCAACACTATATATATATATGTAAAGTTTGTTTTTAGTGCTTGGTCCCTTGATTTATTTCTTTCCTCTGATTTTCAGGAAAAGACAGAGGCACAAGTGAAATGTATTGGAGACCTTGGTGGCAGGTCTCTTATGGAGACCATTTAACCAGCTGTTGAATTGTTTGGTCTTGGTTGAGAGTGCTTGGCATGGCTCTAAAGTGAAATGTTCAAGAGTATTAAAGTCATAAGTTGCAATCAACTGTTTTGTGGTGGATGATCTTTTTACAGATGGCGGTCTAACATTTCATATCTATATTCCAGCATTGCTCCAAATCCATTTTGAAGGCTTTTGTTCAAGCTTGCAAAACTCAGAATTGTGTTTTTCTTCTTTCTCAACTTTTATCTATACAAAATGTCTAAAGACTCAATGAGTCAGAAGGTTTGGGGTGTCTCATTGTCAGTACAGCTTTGGAGGAAGAGGGTGGTCCAATAACTTCTGGAGTTGTAAACTTTCTGTTTCCAGTAAACAAGATGTCAAGTGCTTAATAGAGCTTTTTGGAAGTTCTGCTGTCCCTTTCCAACTTTCAGATTTTGAGAAGTCTCATTTGTGCAAATCCAGAGTATTGAAGAAAGGAAGGAGAAAATCAGGATATGGAAAAACTTCACTTATTTCTTCTGTGAAAGATTTTTCAACATTTTCTATCATTTCTGGCTTTAAGTTTCAGTCCATCTTTTTAAAATAGCTGAGTAAAGTATATTTGCATTTGCATTTTCGATAAATCACTTTCATCTGTTAAATTTTCTTCCTTGCTGCTATTGTCATATTTCAAATTCCAACTTGGAGCAAATAAAGTTTCAGCAGAGACCCAGGGGTCCAGGGTAAGAACCACCTTGCTCATCAGCTGTGATTTAGCATGAAGAGCTTTATGGGGTTATCAGTTACATTAAAGCCAGTTTCCATTAAAGATTTTTTTTTTGAAATTCCTGTTTTCCATAGTACTTTTTCCATTATGAGGATAACTCCAGGCTGGGCTCAGTGGCTCAGCCTGTAATCCCAGCACTTGGGAAAGGCCGAGGCAAGTGGATTGCCTGAGCCCGTGGGTTCGAGACCCACCCGGGCAACTTGTTGAGACCTTGTCTCTACAATAAATCAAAAACTAACTGGGTGTGGTAGTGCGTGCCTATAGTACCAGCTACTTGGAAGGCTAAGGCAGAAGGATTGCCGGAGCCCAGCAGGTTGAGGTTGCGGTGGCTGGGAGTGTGCCACTGCACTCCAGTCTGGGCAGCAGAGTGAGGCTGTAACTCAAAAAAAAAAAAAAAGAGGATAACTCCATATCTAAAGTATACCTTGTTTCCTATTCTTGTTAATTTTGCCTCATGAGAAATGTTTGACACATATAGGTTGCTGCTCCAGTTGTCCCTGTTTCTTCTCCCCATAGCTGCTTGGGAGAGTTAAAAATATGTCACTCTGTCATATTGACTATTTTGAGTTAAACGTACCTGAAAAACAGCAGATGCAAGAAAATCACTCTGCTCTTTCTTGTTTCTTAACAACAGGAGATAAAATTCCCATACAAAAGATATTCTACGTATACCAGAAAAAACATTCTCATCATCAAGGAGGGTGAAGAGGCTGAGGGAAATATACACAAACAAACCTTGCTAGATGAATCCATACTCTCCTGAAGAAACTTCTTCACCCAATTGACTACCCTAGCCCAAGTCGTTTTGCTGTCACATTTTCATAATTTACTACTATTTGTCTAATTCAGTAAATAAATGTTCACCTCTAATAGCACCTCTGGGTCTTCATTTCCTCATGAAGTCTCCTGTGCCACATAAAACATGTTTTATGTAAATGTGTACCCTTTTCTCCTGTTGCTCTAGCTTATGTTAACTAAATTATCAGGATTAGCGGGAAAACCCTAAAAGGGTGCAGGGAAAGTTTTGCCTTACTTACATGTTTCTCCATTTCCTTAAATATCAAGAAAAGACCTGATTTTAAGATGTCTTAGGCTCATGCGTCCTCCCACAGAGTTCTCTTCCCTGGCTCCTGGCTCCCAAGTAGTACAAGGCAAATAACTTAGCAAGGACCTCCTTCACAAGAAAAGTGGGCAGTGGCCTCTTCAGCTGTGGGAGGCCTTCACGGCCTGGGGACTGGCAATAGTGACACTATGGCTGCAGGAATTGGGCCCAAGGATGGCTGGGGCTGTGACTCCTGGGGCTTCAGTACTGCTTTTTCTTTTTCTTTTTTTTTTTTTTTGAGTCGGAGTCGCACTCCGTTGCCCAGACTGGAGCACAAGCACAGCTACCACAGCCTCGACCTGTTGGGCTGAGGTGATCCTTCCGCCTTTGCCTTCCAAGTAGCCACACACGCCACCACACCTGGCTAATTTTATGATTTATTGAAGAGACAAGGTCTCACCATGTTGCCTAGACTGGTCTCCAAACCCTGGGCTCAGACAATCCACCTGCCTCAGCCTCTCAAAGTGCTGGGTTTACAGGCGTGAGCCATTGTGCTCAGCCAGTACTCATTCCTTTTCATTGCTGAATAATTGTCCATTGTATGGATATACCATATTTTATTATCCTTTTATTCTTCAGCAGCCATTTGGGTTGTTTCCACTTTAGGCCATTATGCGTAATGCTGCTATGAAGTGCATGTTTTAGTGTAAGTGTATTTTTTCATCTCCCTTGGGTGTATGTATCTAGGAATGGAATTTCTTGGTCATATGATAACTTTATATTTAACTTTGTGTGATTGTACTCTTTTATATTCTCATCAATAATGTATGAAGGTCCTAATTGCTCCAAATTTTTGCCAAGAGTTGTTGTTGTCCTTTTTTAAATTATAGATATCCTAGTGGCTATGTAGTATTTCACTGTGGTTTTAGCTTGCATTTCCCTAATGTTGAGAATCTCTTCATATCCTTATTGGCCATTTGTATCTCTTCCTTGGAGAAATGTCTATTCAAATCCTTTTCCTGTTTTTAAATTGAGTTATGTGGAGGGTTTTTTTATTGTTGGGTTGTAAGAAGTCTTTATTCATATTTGATGTGATGCTAGTCCATTCTGCGAGTTGTCTTTTCAGTTTCTTGATAATGCCCTTTGAAACACAATTTTTTTACCTTGATAGTCATATTTTTTATAATATGATGTAAGTTAACTCATATTTTTTAAATAATAAAAGTAATGCATGCTATTATAAGAAAAAACTTTAAAAAATATAAAAAAGGATAAAGAAAAAATAACAATCACTTATGGCTCCATCAATTAGATATAGCAACTGTTGGGATTATAGCTAATTTCCTTTGGACCCTTTTAAAACACACATTATTTATTTATTTATTAACTATCACCACCCCCCCCCAAGGACATCATGTGGCCTTGTACTGTATACTTGGATCAGAACCTTCTCCTTTCCCTCCCTTTCCATCAAAACTATTTTGTCCTGAGCCCATTACCTCAGAATTCAGTTAAGCTAATCTAGTATATTCATAATGAACCTGACTGTAGGTTATACAGGCTTCGCAGATAAAGAGCATCTTCCCTGGATCTGAGACATGCCCCATCAGCCTATTTATGTAGTGGATCTTCATGTGGTGCAATTAGTCACTTGCTATATGCTAGGAATGGTGTGCAAATAGCAGCAGCAAACTCTTTAACTTCCCTGTGCCTCAAGCTTCTTTTCTGTAAAATGCAAGTACTACCTACTGTGCTTCTTTCATTAGGTTGCTGAAAGAATCAACCCTCATAGAGTGAGTTGCACCAGAATGGGCCTTGGGTATGTCCCAGTAGGAATCCAATACCCTGAGTATCTTATAAAGGCCTAAGAGAGTATATAGCAGCGACGAGGTAAGTCAAGAGGGAGCAAGGAAGAAACCCAGGTCACCAAAGTCATTCCAGACCTTTGGGACAGGTAGAATTGGAGCGGGTCCTGGAAGTAATTTTCTTCTTTATAATCTCCTTAATTTCACTTTTTCAAAACCAATGGCTATATTTGAGAATTTTTAAAAAGTTTTTGTCTTTCTCAAATATTTCACAGAGCTCTGAGACAAGGAGTTTTGTGTGTCTAGATTATTTTTTTCGCCTCAAATATTGTTTCCTTGTGTTAGGAACATTCAAAATCATTTTTTTATAACTATTTGAAAATACACAATAAATTACTGTTACTACAATTACTCTACAGTGCTATATAACCCTAGATCTTATTCCTTCTAACTAGCTCTGATTTTGTATCTGTTTACCAGCTTCTCCCTACGTCCCCCCAACTTCCCAGTCTAGTAACCACTATTCTACTCTATATTGTGTCTTGAGTTGTAAAGGGAAATCATGGTGGCAAGAACGTGTGTATGTGAGTGTGTGTGTTTGTGTGTGAAAGAGAGAGTTGAAAGCACACCTGAGCACAAACGAGTCTCCCTCAGAGAAAAGGTAAACTGGGGGGTGGGGATGTGCAATGAGACAGCTGGATTCACCTCCTGCAGCTTCTTTCGCATGCAGACCTTGGAAACTCTGGATTTACAAAAGGAGGCTGTGCATGTGTTTGACATCCTCGCCCTTGGTGTCACTGACATTAAGCAATCTTCTTTTGAAAGAACATTTCTAAATATTGTAAAACTCTAGTCTGTGAATTACAGAGGCTCCGGCGATCCTTCCGCCTCAGCCTTCCAAGTAACTGGAACTACAGGCGCGCGCTGCCATGCCTGGTTAATTTTTTTTTTTTGATTTATTGTAGAGATGAGGTCTTGCCAAGTTGCCCAGGCGGGTCTTGAACCCACGGGCTCAGGCAATCCACTCATGCTGGCTGCTCTGTGGTTTCCTTTTCCAAAACAGTGCTTCAGTCCCCCTCATTTGGAGAAAATTAAAACAGAGGAAGCAGAAGAAAATGGCCCACATGGACTGCTCCTTTCTAGATCCCAAAGCTGATAACTCAGATCTCTCTAGTTGGTTTGCCACTTAGTCATGAGCATTGCAAAACTTGGGAAGTGAATATAAAATGATCCAGTTGCTGGCTGTGTCAGAAAACACATAAGATCATTATTATCTAAATGTAGAAAGAAAAGAAGACCTCATGTATTGCAACCTACCGTATGATAGCCCCACACCACTGGTTCCTGGAGACAACTGTTTGAAAGGAAAAGAACCTCTTGATTCATTTGCTTAAGTAATTTAAAAAATCAAGTTAGGATTCACTATGCATGAAGCTGAAATCCTGTTTGCGTAAGTTGTCCATGTGGCTGATGGATACCACCCTTGTACAAGAAACTTGAGCTAAGAGTGATCTTTATTCATAATTATGTTCATTGTATCATTGTTACTATTATAAAATATTTATAGGGCTTTCAAAAATTGTATGACATTCAACTAGGATCCTAAGTAGAGGGATTATGTGTACAAGCCTGTCCTTGCAGACCCATTATATTTAGAACATTTATTTATTTATTTACCAAATATTTATTGAAGGCCTCATGCACCAAACGTACTGGGCAAGGTTCCATGAAGGACATAAATATGAATAATCCCAAGAAACTACCTATCCTTTAAAGGGAGATAATGCATGTCCAAAAATAACTGTAATACTATTAGACTTTGGGTTGAAAGAAGTATAAAGTGTTGTTATGATTAAAATGAGAACATAATTTTAATAACTGATAATACTTATTAAGAATTTACTTCCATGCTTGGCAGTATACTAAGTGCATTCCCTGAATCAAGTTACTTTTCCCATAAGGTAGTTATGATCATTATCTACAGTTTGCAAAAGAGAAGAAGAGGTTCAAATATCTTCAGGAACCAAGTTGCTGGAGGCCAGAACTAGAACTCTACCCTGATCATTTCCAGCTAGGACAATGTATACATTATGTGGGGTGTGTGTATATATGTCTGTGTGTGTTAAATTATATTAGTGGGCCGGGCTCTGTGGCTCAGCTGTAATCCCAGCACTTTAGGAGGCTGAGGCGAATGGATTGCCTGAGCCTGCGGGTTCGAGACCAGCCCGGGCAACTTGGTGAGACCTTGTCTCTACAATAAATAAAAAATTAGCCGGGCTTGATGGCTCAGCCTGTAATCCCGCGCCTTGGGAGGCTGAGGTGAGTGAATTGCCTGAGCCTGCGGGTTCGATACCCGCCTGGGCAACTTGGCGAGACCTCATTTCTACAATAAGTCAAAAAAAAAAAAAAATTTACCGGGCGTGGCACTGCACGCCTGTAGTTCCAGCTACTTGGAAGGCTGAGGCGGAAGGATCACCGGAGCCCAGCAGGTCGAGGCTGTGGTGGCCGGGAGCGGCCACTGCACTCCAGTCTGGGCGACAGAGTGAGACTTCAATTCTAAATAAATAAATAAATAAATAAATAAAAGGTGGTGAATGATGATTACAACAGAGTCAAAGTGGAGGGAATGGGTTGAAGCAGGTTCAAGCAAATTGGGTGAAGGAAATAAGAGGAGTGGGAATGTTATTGTGGTGTAAGATTTAAAACTTGAGTAAGCATATTTATCTCTGCCTACACTTGTCCCTTTTTTCTTGTCTTTTTTTCTCTCTGTCTGCTACCTTGTTCTACAAAGTCCTACCTATCCATTAAAATCTATAAGTCATTAAAATCCTAACACATTTTTCTTTGGAGTTCTCGCAATCTCATCAATTCCTTTTCTATAATTCTACAGTATTTTGTTTGCCTTGCTTTTAAGACATATACATGCAATTTAATTAAGATTTTTTTAAAAAAAGAAATAATTGCAATACAAAATATAACAATAGATATTTATACAACATAGAGATGAGGGTCTACCAGTTCAGTAAAGGACTTCTTGAAATAATGTGTAATGAATGCTAACCTTTACAGTTGAAGACAGTTTTCAAATTTCAAGTTTTGAAGGGTAGAGGTATTTCTGGTAATAATGTCTTAACATGACCTCGTTGGTATAGTCATGTTACTTTTCTCAACCAAAAAACAGGAAAAATATTGTGAGTGACTATCTACTCAGTTATCCCAAGGATGCTATATAACCTTGTCCTACTCTAAATTCTTAGAATAGAAGTTAATTCTTCACATACAATGTATGCCTTGAAGCATAAGGGCTTAATTTTGTCATAAAATCTTAGTTGAGAGAGGCTATGTGGGTTGTGGTTTTCAAAAATTTTCACCTACTTTAGAAACAGCAAAGAGTAATAAAAAGACCAATTTAACTAGGTGTTAGGTGACCTGGATTCTAATTCCGGTACTAAAAATTTGTGTGAAGTTGAGCTTGGTGGTTCGTGCCTATAGTCTCAGCTACTCAGGAGGCTGAGATGGGAGGATTGTTTCAACCCAGGAGTTCAAGTCTAGCCTAGGCTATGTAGTGAGACCCAACAATGAAAAATAGCAATAATAATATGACCTTAAACAAATAATTTAACTTTTCAGTTATATCTTTGTAAAAGAAGAGTATTGAATTATGTCTCTAGAATTCTTTTCAGACCTTAGCTTTCTATCTAATCTAATCTTCACACTAATTTTGAATGACAGGAAAAACATTTTATTGTCTCTATTTTACAAGTCAAGAAACTGAAATTCAGAGAAGTTGTTGCTTGCATAGGATTACAGAGTGATTAAATGGTGGAGACTGATGAAGCCAGAACTAGAAACTGAGTCCTCCCTCAAAGTACCCAACCCAGTTCCATATATATGTTTGCCAAGTAAAAGAATACAATTCAGAGCACATGCCTAAAGGGATAGTAGAAAGCACTATGATCTTGAGCTCCATAATCCCTGATTTCTAAAATTTGACTTTACCTTGGGCGAAATCTATTCTGAGCTTTAGAATGGATACAGCATGCCTTTCTGACCTTATAGATAGTATAAAATTAAATGAAAATACATTTGCATTTTAAATATAAAACTCTATAACAGTACTATTACTGTTGAAATGGGCTATAATATCTTAACTTTACAGAGATAAAGGTTAAATTATAAGAAAAAGTGGAGCAATAAGATTTGCTTTTCTGACCAAATAGAATATCTATGCTTTTAAGTGTGCCAGATAAAGAAGGTAATCATTTGATGCATTTAATATGCCCTTTTTAGCTTTGATAATACACAGCAGATCTTCAAATAAATACATTTTGCTTATAAAAACCATACTTATTTCTGAGTTAGTTTGCTTAATAGTTAATGCAATATATTAGTCTTTTTTTTAAAATTTATTTTAGCGTTGTGGGGTACATGTGAGGATTTGCTTCCTAAGTAAATTGTTTGAAGGTGAGCTTTGGGCTCCTAGTGAGTCCTCTCTCCTCCTAATAGTGGACATGATACCCAGTGGGTGGTTGTGTGCCCCTTATCCCCCCTCCCTCCATCCTTTAGTATTGCCCAGCATTTGTATTTATTTATTTATTTATTTTTTGAGTTGGAGTCTCACTGTCACCCAGACTGGAGTGCAGTGGCCGCTCCCGGCCACCACAGCCTCGACCTCCTGGGCTCCGGCGATCCTTCCGCCTCAGCCTTCCAAGTAACTGGAATTACAGGCACGTGTCACCACGCCTGGCTAATTTTTGATTTATTGTAGAAATGAGGTCTCACCAAGTTGCCCAGACTGGTCTCGAACCCGTGGGCTCAGGCAATCCACTCACCTCAGCCTCCCAAGGCGCGGGATTACAGGCTGAGCCACCGAGCCCGGCTAGCATTTGTATTTAATGTTTTGTTTCTGTGATAGTTCACTTAGAATGACGGTCTCCAGCTGCATGCATGCTGCTGCAAAGGACATGATTTTTGTTCTTTATGGCATAGCATTAATCCTAATACCCTCTAATATTGGAGCTAGCACTAGATTCTAGAACTTTAGAATACAAGTCCACCTTAATACCCATTACAACTTGCTACTCATATTCTTCAGTAGATAGTTCAACTGTTCTTCCAGTCACTCAAGTACAACTGAGGAATGTGAAACAGTAGCCGATTATTACCAAAGTGGAACTAGAATCCTAGTTTCTTGACTTCTAATCAGGTTTTCCCAGTGTAACAGGTAGCTTCTAACCTTTTTTTCTTATTGACATAAAATAGGACACTTGGTTCATAGCTTAGGGTGAATATGAAGCAAGAAGAACTTTGTTTTCAAGTGTGTGAGCTATATAAAGATAGACTAGATTCTACCACAGAGATTAACTTAATCTCTTAGAGATTTCCATGTATATGAAAACAGTCTGATGGCTATTCTTCATTTTTAGCTTCATCTTCCTCTTTATTTATTAAAGTTTTTCCATTTGTACACAGTACTGTGCCAAGTTTTATACAAAGGAAGGAAATATCTCTGCTTTTTTCAAATAATTAGGACAAGGGTTTTCCTTGAATAGGAAATTTAATGTCTGACAATATAGTTTATTGCCAGAAATCCAGGTACTCTTCAGTTTATTTCAATAAACGTGTTGACTTTTTATCTGTTACTCATTACTGAGTGGTGGAGGTAAAGAATTGCGCTCTCAGGATCTTCCTGGAAGCTGAATGCTTATGACGAGAAAGCAGTTCCCTAATATACCTGAGGTCTTTTGTTCTCAGGGATGAAATTGTACACATATTAAAAGTTTAAGTGTTGTTTGCTCCCATATTTATATTTGTTGATTGTACATATTAGTGTACTGTTAGGGCAAGAAAAGGTTGTTTTTAGTAAAACCAAATTCAGTGCTTTGAAATGACTCAGAGGTAAGTTGCTGAAAATATGAGGGGGAACCCCCCCAAAATACCAGAATTATCTTTTGGAAGGTGGGCCCCTTGTAATACACTTGGAATTTGTTCCTGTGGATCAAACAGTTGACCAATGTTTTTATCCGGAAGTTTTAAGTTTTGTGACACTATTTGCAGAAAAAAAAGTCCTAAGTTGTGGCATACAGGTCACTGATTATTCCACCCTGTCAGTGTACCTGCCCACACCATGTTGAGTGTTCACTGTGACCCCGGTGCTGTGTCCTCCCTATTCACCCGATTTCGCTGTGAATACTTTGTTTCCTCCAATAAAAAAAGTAATCAAAGGGAAACATTTTGCCATTGTGGAAGAGGTACAAAAGAAAATGGCAGAAGCACTAAAAGTATTAAAATTGATTAGTTCAAAACTGTTTTGAGCAGTGGAAAAAGAGTCTCAATAGATGTATTACATCAAACGGAGAATACTTTGAAGGTGACTGAAGTTTAAACATGTAAGAATAATTACACAATTTTTATAAATAAATTCAGGTTTTTGGGGAGTCCCCCTTGTATTGTCATAGAGTTAAGTGCATAAAAGATGCAAGGGGAACAACATAAGAAACTAGAAGGATTGCATCTCTAGTTTTCAGATTCTTCCTTTGCAGATGTCTTTATGTCTTTACCATACACATGGTGATAATCATAAACACACATTTTTGTGTAGTTTATAGAATCAAAATAACTTTAAACTCAAAAAAGAACCTTCACCCTACGTAAAGGGATTTTCAAATGAATATACATTTTATATTTTTAAAATTCAAGTAAAATGTTTTAAAGAATTATGTGTATCATTTAAAAATGATTTCCTACTTAGCTTTTTTAGTTAACTGGTGCCAATCTCCTCAAATAAAACAATTTCTGTATCAGTAATAATCAAATGGAAAAGAAAAAAAGATTTAATTTAGAATGATAATAAATAGTATAAAATACTCTAGGAATAAATGGAATAGACAAAGTATAGGATCTAGATGAAAACAAGGCAAAAGAATACAAAACTTTAATGAAGGCCATAAGAGAACACTTGCATATGTAGTTCCTGGGACAAATCTATAAATTCATTGCCATTCCAATAAGAAACTCAGTAGATTTTTTTTTTTTTTTTTTCCCTGAGAGTCTTACTCTGTCACCCAGGCTGGAGTGCAGTGACACACTCATGGTCACCACAGCCTCGACTGCTGGGCTCAGGCAATCCTTCTGCCTCAGCCTTCTGAGTAATTGGAGCCACAGGCATGCACCACCATGCCCAGCAAGTATTTTTTATTTATTGTAGAGATGAGTTCTTGCCATGTTACTCTGGCTGGTCTCAAACCCTTGAGCTCAGGTAGTCTCTTGCCTCTGCCTCCTAAAGTGCTGGGATTACAGGTATGACCCACCATGCCCGGCCAAAACTCAGTAGATTTTTAATGACTGTTTTTATAACTTTGGTTACCTATAGGAATATATATGTGGGTTATGTAACCTAGCAATTTTAATTCTAAGGAAAATTGTCTTCCCCTCCTAATTTTCATTCCTTTCAGCAGTATCTATTTTCCCATACCTTCACATAAACCAGATTATTATTAGACTTTTAATAGGTCAAAAGTAATATCTTATTTAGTTTGCATTTCTTTAGTTATGAAGTAAGCCCAGAAATAGACCCCAAAACCCTCAAACCTAGGGGAACTTAATGTATGATAATTTTAGCCTTCAAATCAGTAAAGAAAAATATGGAGAATTCAGTAATTGCTTATGGGTCATCAGGATAGCAATTTGAGAAAAAAAAGGTGGACTTTGACTTATTCTTTATATCAAAATAAGTTTGATATAAAGGGCCAGGTGCTGTGGTTCATGCCTGTAATTCCAGCACTATGGGAGGCCAAGGTGAGTAGATCACTTGAGAGGAGTTCAAGACTACCCTATGGGCAACATAATGAGACCCCAGTGCTATAAAATAATTTAAAAATTAGCCAGGTGTGGTGACACGCACCTGTAGTTCTAGCTACTCAGAAGACTGAGGTGTGAGGATCACTTGATCCCAGGAGTTCATGTTACAGTGAGCTGTGATCATGCCCCTGCACTCCAGCCTAGTTAAAGAGTGAGACTCTGTCTCTAAAAATAAATAAAGAATAACAGTAGAGTACAAAAGGCTTTCTAAGTATTATATGGAATCTGAAGTTTTAAAGAAATAGATAGTTTGATTAAATTACTTAGTTTTGTTGCAGGAACACTAAAAAGTAGAAAGAAAATATCAATCTATCATATAACCTTATGATAAGAGTTATCATATCATAACATATATATAATAGGTAAATGGGGCCGGATGTGGTGGCTCAGCCTGTAATCCCAGCACCTTGGGAGACTGAGGTGAAAGGATTGTCTGAGCCCAGGGGTTCGAGACCAGCCTGGGCAACTTGGTAAGATCTCGTCTCTACAATAAATCACAAAAACTAGTCGGGCATGGTGGCATGTGTCTGTAGTTCCAGCTACTTGGAAGGCTGAGGCAGAAGAATTGCTTAAACCCAGCAGGTCAAGTCTGCAGTGGTTATGAACGTGCCACTGCACTCCAGCTTGGGCGACAAGAGTGAGACTCCAACTAAAAATAATAATAATAATAATTAAATGGCAAATTTATTTATAGAAAGAAATCGCTAGAACAAATTAGCAACCTGTTCAAAAAATGAGGAAAGGATCTGAACAAGCCTATCATTTGTGTCCTTAAAAGTGGTTCTCAGCCAGGTGTGGTGGCTCACACCTGTAATCCCAGCACATTTGAGGCAGAGATGAGAGGATTGCCTGAGGCCACAGGTTCGAGACCAGCCTGGACAACTTGGTGAGATTTCATCTCTACAATTGAAAAAAAAAAAATTAGCCAGGCGTGGTGGTGTGAACCTGTAGTTCCAACTACTTGTAAGGCAGAGGCTGAAGGATCACCTGAGCCCAGCAGGTTGAGGCTGTGGTGGCCATGAGCATGCAATTGCATTCCCCCCTGGGTGACAGAGATTCTAACTCATAAAAAAAAAAAAGTAGCTCTCAGTTTTAGTTACCCAAATTTAATATTTTAAAAAAGTTTTGACCTTCAAAATTACAATGACTATATATTTTACAAATGAAAGCATCTTAAGGTCTTGTTCTATGAACACAATTGCACATATGCTTAAAATCAGAAACATATTTTGATTTTAGGCATTTATGTAGATATTTGGCTTTTAAACCCAATTATAATTCAAAGAAACAGACTGGCTCTTTAACAGATACTGATACTCAAATGTAAAGAAGAATTTACTGGTGTGATTCTAAGCCACTAGTTATCCATTCCCAGAACAAAATTTCCATGATCTCTTCTTTTATTGCTTTGCTAGTATGGTTGTTTAAATCAACTGATTCCATATTCTTGGAAAATTTAAGGGCTTCCTATCTATACTAGAAGTTCCAATACTACCTCAGAAAGTTTAGAAACAAAAGACCAGAAAAATGGCTTCTACAAAGAGCCATTTTAAAGCCCAGGTTTTTGTTGTTTTAAACAAGAGTAGGCTATTTTGACCAGACCAAAAAAGATTGCTGGATTTTTGTCCAAACAGATAGGAAAATAGGACAGGTATATTAAAATATTTTCCTGCTTATGTTATCTTCCCCTCCAGGTACGCTGTTATTTATTTGTTTATTCAAACATGAATATTTAAGTGCAGCTGTGTGCCAAGTGTTTTTCTAGGTACCAGGAATATAGCAATGAATAAAACAAAATCCTGGGCTTATATTTTATTTGGGGAAGACAGGCAATCAGTAAATAAGCAATTATACAGTTGGTTATGTGGTGATAAGTTCTCTGAAGAAAATTAGTTCAGGAGGAAAAAGGGGGTGGACTCTTATTATTCTCAGTAGGGAGGTCAAAGAAGACCTTGTTGATGAGGAGATGTTTGAGACTCAAGAGAAGAGAAGGAACGAACATGTGGACATCTTAGGGAATTAACCTTTAACTGACCAACATCTTTAAAAAGACCTTCCCTAAGCTACATCTCCAGCCTCACTTCCCAGAAACTTAGTCACCAGGTTTATGTCCTCAAGATTTTTGTGGCAATTAGAAATTTCTAAATAGCTTCTCAACTTGATACAATTTTACATGTCGGGCAACCCTCTTTCAGGTCCCCTCCGGCTGCCAGGAGATTTCCTATCTTCTAATAAATTCCTACTTACTCTAAAAATAAAAAATTCTGCATGTCTACTCCAGATTTTTTTTTTCTGACACCTCATAAACTAAGACTGTATGTTTTATTTTGTTTTGTTTTTGGTTACTTAACAGCGTTCTGTAAACTAAGTATTTCTAAAAGAGTAGCTGTCTTTCATTTAAAAGAGCCCAGGTCAATAGCTTCATTTAAGTCAGATCCCACCTGATTTCCATTCTCCCTGTTTAATAGGTTCCTGTATTTTACTCTTTGATGCTTTGTTTAGCACCCTGTTACTTCCTGAAAGCAGGGACATCTGGCTGCCTCTATCAACAGAAGTTAATTGTTTGTCCTACTATGCTTGAATGAGCATCCATGTTCTTAAAGGAATTTAAATTCCACTTTTCTGTTCTCTATGATTACATGGTATCCTAATTTTGGATCTACCTTCAGATTCTGCCTGTTCTTCAAAGAACAACTCTTAGCCTTACTCCCATATTCTGACACATGACCACTACCCAACCTGGAACCTTAACATCGCCATTCTCTGACCCAACTCTAAGCACATATAACATCATTCCATGAGTTTTTTGGGTTTTTAAAAAAATTTTCCCTAGGAATAAATTTTTAATTTGTAATATGTGAGAGATATTACTGTTAAAACTATTAAAAAGCAGAAATGAGACACAGAAAGAAAAAGGATAACCCTATTACTTTAATAAATCAGCTGCTTATAATTTGCCAGGTTTAATTTTAGTCTTTGCTATTATGCTTACATGGTTGAAATCAGGATAGTACCTTTAAGATCTGGAAGGGTACACTTCTTTTTCTTTTTATGCACTCTTAGATAAGAACTCTTTCTACTGTACTTTATAAACTGTCTTACCATAAATTTCTTAAAGTGATTTTAAGCACCATGCATTCTAAATAGTACGAAAAATGAGTAATTTCTGACATGAACATACTTATAATCTACTAAAGCTTCAGTACTATTATGGCATATCTAAAATGTCACCTGTTAGGAATAGATTCATTTCTTTTAGACTTTAATCTTTTTTCGAAAAGATGCATATGTGCTTTTCTGCATATAAAAGTATACCTGGGTAAATTTAGAACATAGGAAAATTTACTTTGATTTTAAAACATTTAAGATTATTTAGATCTACTACTAAATGTAAATTTTAAAATACTCTTTGGTCAGAAGCAATAAAATTCATATGTAAGATGTATACTGTCTAAAGAAGAGAGTTGGGATTCTGCTACCTTGCTTTGTATTCTAGACAGGGGCTTCTTAAGAGACTCCCTCAAAGTACCTCCTGGGGATGAATCTGGCAAAAATTTTTGTTCAGGGAATTCATGCCACCAAATAAGCCTTAAATAAGTATGTCACATAGGGTAGGTTATATTTAAACTGTTTTAAATAACTAGTTGGAAACACAAACAAAGCCTATGACAAAAGCATAATTCTTACTTGATGAAACTGTTTAACTGTTTTATTAGTTTTACTCTTAACAAAAATGTAGTTTTTTCCCTTTACTAGGTATGCACTATATATGAAAAATGATATCTTTTGGAAATTTTTCAGTCAAACTAGAGAATTGTGTTGTTTAGCTTATTTAGATTTATTTCCATTTAGATTTATTCCAGTCATAATCTTTAAATTCCTTTCTTCTTGAGGAGGTGCATATCTTACAACCATTATCTTTATTACCTCAGTATCTATTTGAAAGTTACAAGAAAATATGTTCTTAAGATTTTGATAATTAGAAGAAATAGTCTCTTCAATAATAATAGCTTTGTATTTTATCATATTAGAAATTGATTTTTTTCAGTGAATCTATTTTGGGATTCTGTCTTGATAATGAAAAGGGAGAGGTTTTTTTTGTGTTGTTGTTGTTGTTGTTTTAACAGGTTATTTCACTGTTGCTCTGCCAGGAATATCTGGAAATACCATTAGGCATTTTGCTTCAGGTGTTGTCACCCCACAAGCCCAAGACTTCTGAGATTCCCTTCCCCACCAGGAGGTTCCTGGCAAGCAGGTAGACCCAGCAAAAGGGACCCAGCCACAACAAATAGCCTGGCCTCTTTGATCCCACAGCCAAGACCCCTTTTCTCGGCCTATAGACACTAGGGCTGTAAAGGGACATCGATGAGGAGATGCCAGCATACCCCATTCCCATTAAGAGACATCTGACAACCTGACCTGGGAAAAATGTGTACTTTCACATATCCCCCACCAAAAGGAACTGCACCCATGTTTCTCCAACCCATCTACTCCTGTCCCCCTGGCCACTATTAATCTGTCCCCATTTCTCAAACTGTGTCATTTCAAAAATGTTATATAAACAGAATCAAACAGAAACTGAGTATTTCTTACTCAGTATAATTATTTGGCAATTTATTAGAGATCTTGCATATATCAATAGTTCATACCTTTTTATTGCTGACTAATATTTTATAATATGAATGTACTACACTACCATACTGTGTTAAAGAATATCTGTGCTGATTCCAGTTTTTGGCTATTACAAATAAAGTCACTATGAACATTTATGTGTAGGTTTTGGTATGAATATGAGTTTTCATATCTGTTGGATAAATGTATAATGAGTGCAACTACAGGGTTGTATGGTTATTATGTGTTTTGTTTCATAAGAGACTGCCGAAGTATTTTCCAGAATAGTTGAATCATTTTAATTGCCACCAGCAATATGTGAGTGATCCAATTTCTCTGCATCTTTGACATCATTTGATATTGTCACTATTTTCATTTTAGACTTTCTGATAATGTAGGGTTATCTCATTGAGGTTATAATTTACATTTCCCATCAGGATACTAGCTAATGCTATTGAATGTCTTTTCCTCTGTTTATTTGTGACCTGTATTTATCCTTTGATGAAATGTCTCTTCATATCTTTGCTCATTTTCTAACTGGATTAAGTTTTGAGAGTTCTTTAAATATTCTTGATACTAGTTATTTGTTAACTATGTGGTTAGCAGATATTTTTTTCCTGATCTGTAGCTTCTTTTTTCATCCTCTTCACATGGTCTTTCTCATAGCAAATGTTTTTAATTTTGATGAAGTACAGTTTATTAGTTTTTGCTTTTACGTATCATGCTTTTGGTGTCAAATCTAAGAATTCTATGTCCTTAAGATTTTACCCCTATACTTTGAAAAAAAATTTTAGTTACATTTTAAGTCCACAGTCAATTTTATTTTTGTACAAATATTGAGATATTTAGGTCGAGGTTCTACTTTTTGTATTGATTTGCTTTTATACTTTTGTCAACAAGGGAACAAAGAATAGATGGAGCAAATAGATGTAGGATTTAAGTTAATCATAGTAATAAATAATCACGTTAAATGTAAATGGTCTAAGAAGCTCAATTAAATGCAGCAAATTGTCAGAGTGGATTTAAAAAAGCCCAACTTTATGCTATTCACAAGAAACCTGTTTTAGATATAAATACATAACTATATTAGGAGTAAAAGAATAAATCAAAATATTAGGTACCTGGATGGGACTGAGATTAATTGGGGGTAATTATAAAATTTGTACTATGGGAGATTAGGTGGTTGATAACATAATTAACCAAAAAGGATATTGAAAGACTGACTCATAGGTGATTGATGATGAAGAAAATGAATTCATGTTAATGTCTGAACCTGTTACGTTTTGAAATATTTGCCATATTCGTATGGCGACCTTTAGTACCCGGTTGGAAATATGTATCTAGAAATTGGAAGAGTAGTTTTGGTCAGAAATACAGACTTAGGAGTAATGTACATATAATTAAAGCCATGACTGTGGCTCAGTCTATGTATATGTTGGCAAGAATATCCAGAGGAATATTAGTATTAAATGAAAAGTGAAGTAAAATGGGAAAGATCTGTCAGGAAAGTCAGTGCCTATCAAAAATACTCTATTTTCTGTACTTGTTTTCTTCTGCAAGGCAAAACAGTCATAGACTTTGGCTTAGGATAGCAAAAAAACATTTCCTGGAATGTAAGTCCAATAATATTCTTTAAAATACCCAGAAAAAATAATAATCTCTGTCTTCTACTTCCCCTATTGTGAATTTTTCTAGTAGCACTGGAGACTTTGTGTTTACTTGGATAATCAGAATCTCTTTTAGGAACATCTTGACTTAGGATTCTTTACTCTCTGGACTAGTGCATACTTGCCTTAGAAATGTATGTTAAGTATGCCCAAGTGCCCATGCCATAAGAGATAAGATTGACAAGTGGGACCTCATCAAACTGACAAGCTTCTGCAAAGCAAAATAAACCATCAAGAGAGCGGGGAGACAGCCCACAAACTGGGAAGAAATATTTGTCAACTCTATGTCTGACAAAGGCCTAACATCTTGGATCTACAAGGCACTCAAATGCACCAAGGAAAAAAACAAACAGCCCCATTACAAAGTAGATAAAATATATGAATAAGCACTTCTCAAAAGAAGACATCAAGCAGCCAACAGATACATGAGAAAATGCTCAACCTCATTATTCATCAAAGAAATGCAAATTAAAACTACACTGAGATACCATCTAACTCCACTCAGGATGTTCTGTTTATTCTTCACATTTTGGTCAAACTTTAATTTATTAAGTTGTATGTTAAAGTGCACAAATCTTCTCCATACAGCCCAAAGATTTTTAACATATATATACACCTAGATTACCACTCCCTTGATTAAGATATAGAATATTCCCAAGCCCAGTGAAGGTTTCTTTGAGCCTATTTTCTAGTCAGTTATGCCCAGGACTAACTTCTTAACAAGCACCTCACAGTCCAGTATGAAAATGGGAGCTCCTTGTTAAAAAAAAGTATTAAGAATTTCAAGACATTGAGAGCAGAGCTTTAAACTAAACACAGGATCTTTCTAAGTGAGGGGCATCCACGTAGCTACCACAATTATGTGTTCCTATCACCAGAAATATTATTCCAATTTATTTTTCAATCAGTTATGTTTATTAACTTCATATAAATAGAATAATATTCATATCTGGCATTTTTATCCATCAACAAAAATATCCATGAGCTTCATCCACGATGTTGCATGTTTTAGTAGTTTTTATTTTTCTTACTATGTATATCCCATCATAAAATAGATATATTCCCATGTATTTATCTATTCTTCCATGGAAAGCTATTTGGAACATTTCCAGTTTGGGGCCGATATTAACAAAACTACTTATATATGTCTTTTGGTGGGCATATGTACTCATTTCTCTGGGGGCATATACTTTGGAATGCAATTGGTGAATTATGGGCAAAATACTCTTATAGGCACTACATGTGAAATGATTACTCATCAGGGAAGTGCGATTAAAACCACGAGATCCCATTAAACACTCACCGGAATGGCTAAAGTTCAAGAGACTGAAAATTCCAAATGTTGATGAAGATGGGGACTATCAGCTCTCATACATGCTGGGGGGAATGTAAATGGACTCAATTGTTTTATTTTGTCATATACGTGTCTCATGACCCAGCATTTCCACTCTTGCACTTATTTATTTCCTACCTTCCGAAGCCCTTTTGAGGAAATGAGCAAGAAAACATCTAATGTAGATTTCAACCTGATTCTTAATTTATTAATATGCTTCCAGGTCATTTGTAATGAGAGTTCAGCTGGTCAAGATAACTAGGCTCCAAGATGGCACTGACTTTACAGACTTGCTTGAAAGCTCTTGCTACTTTGTACCTGTTTTCTCTTTTGCAGGCCAGAGATGCGTCAACGCAAAGGAGGCCTGATGCGATAACAAAAGGTTATCAGTAAGAACCATGTTTCATTTCCCATTTTCTTATAGCCTATTAGTGAAAGAAAGCAGGGAAAAGACAAGTTAGGTACTTGGTGTTCTGGGAAGTGAGGTTAGTGGACTTCAGGTACACTTCCATGGGACATGAGTACAAGTTGACTTGCAGCATGTGTTCAGAAATGTCCCCAACACAAATGTGCTATTCTAGAGCAGCAGACTCAGTCTTTCCTGCTTTCTTAGCTCATTGGTGTCCAAACACTAGCCTCCAGAATATATCCTCATGTCTTGAGGAAATAATAGTAAGGTTGCATTCCTTGGCATTATCCCTTGGAGATCCTGGTTCAGCAGGTGTGTGTTGGGACCTAGAATCTGCACGAAGAAGCTCTTCTGATGACTCAGCAGCAAAGCAAGTAATGGTGATGACTGTTAGAATGTAGGACTTTGGGCAACCCGTTAGGGTCTTCTCCCACTGTGGGAGATTTGCTGTCCTCTCAATAAATCTTGCTTTCAAAAAAAAAAAGAATGTCTTCATTGAGCCTCAACCTATTTGGCTGAAGCAGAGACGCTCAACGGAGCTTTTGCCAATTCCCTTCCCAGACAGTTTTACCATTTTCTTAATCTCTGTGAAAGTCAAAAATTAAAGTCCTAAGAACAGACTGATGTTACCATTTACCTATCAAAAATACCCTGTATGACCTTGGCTATCTCCTTTGCATGAACGTCATGTTGGATGGATTCTTCTGGAATAGTAAATGTCTAAACTCTCAAACTAATCACCATGCCCTTGACCCTTTCAGGTGCCTTTGATAAAGTACACCTCGCTCCTTGGCTGAATTTGATGACAGTTTAGGCAGGCAAAAATTAAGTCAATCTATTGAACTTTTACTATGGGTTAGTCTCTTTGCACATATATTATCTTATTCAGTCCTTTAAACAGCTTTTGTGAGTGTGATAAGATGATTATAATTATTTTTAAAATGAGAAAACAAAGACACTAAACAGTTAGGTGACTTACCTAATTAAAGTTCTAATAAATAGTGAGAGGGCTGTAGTGTTACAAAACTCTTACAGCCTAGGGTGAGTGTATTTGAAGTTACCAGGATTTGAACACATGTCTTTCTGATTTTCTAGATGACAGTGTGTGTTTATACCCAGACTCTTTTGCTTTCTTGCCTAAAAACAATGTTTAGGTAACAACCTGTATTATAACGTGGCTTTTATTTGTCATATTATAAATGTTTGACTTGGGAGTTCTAGGATCCCAAAGAAAGGGGTCTTCACCCCTTTGTTATAGAACTGGTCTGTGTTTTTACCTGGTATATACAAATTAAGGATCAGGGAATGTATCATAGTGAAGCTATGAAGCTTAGTTATGTTTCCCTGATGCCCGCAGCAGGTTGACCTAAATGAACAGATAATTACTCAGACTGCTGCAAGCATTCCAATCCATTTGGTGATCCTTTTATTAAATGAAACAGGACATTTTATCCCTTTTCTGATACCACTTGTTAATAGAATAATCTCAAAGCTATTAGCACTTAAGGAGGAATTAGACAAATATGTGCTGAATTGTCCCTCTTCTTGGCTGTTGGTGCTCATGGGACCCTTGCTTTAGCTAATTATCCTGAAATGAATATTAAATGCATTGATCTCTATCAAGCACATCAAGGAAGGAAAGCTTTTGTGAAAGTCATTTCAGTTACAGACTTAGCTTGCCAATACTAAGTATCCAACCCAAACCAATAGGCACCGGGAACATTCCAAAAATTAAACACATACACACACATGCGCACATATACTCACACAAGATAACATGAAAAGGACTCTTAAGTTTTTTGAAATGCCCTTGTTTAAGTCACAAACCCACACTGTTTAGCTTTACTTTCATGGGAGCCAACCTGAGAAAAAAAGGCATAAGCATCTATTTCTTAATTTTTTAAATCTCACCCACAAGTTAATTATACCTGTATCTTATAACATAGCATAGGGAGTAAGAGCTATGCTTCAGAAACAGACAGACATAGGTTCGAATCCTGGCTCAGGACTTTATGAGCAGCGGGGTCTTAGATAAATAATCACTGTAAACCTAAATTTCCATCCTTTTAGTGTGAATAAACATCTTTAGCATATTCCCTATGTTATAGCATTGTGCAATGTATTGCATACTACCTAGGATAAAGTACAATAAACAAATATTGACTATTAATAATTATGAAGGCTGGAATAAGAATCCTGAGACATAGCCTCAAATACTAGGAAGATTCTTGCTGATTAAACATCAAAATTACCGGAGGTGAGAAGAGAGTGTTTTTCTGTTTTGTTTTGTTTGGTGAGAAGAGACATTACAGTTAAAAAAAATTGAGATTTGGGGACAAGAAAGATCTGAATCTGAATCCATGCTCTGTCTCCGATTTAGGGAACTTTGCTTAAGCTCTTTGAAGTTCAATATCTTATCTCTAAAATGGAGGTGCTCGCACTCCAAGTTCTATACTATCTAGATTCAATGAAAAAATGTACATCAAATGCCAAGCACATGAAATGTGTTCAGTATTGTACCATTTTATTTTCCTCTTCTTTTTCTGGGAAAAGGCATCAATATTTCTTTCACTGATAGAGTTGAAGAGAAGATAAATAATGGTTGGTGAGGGGCCGACAGTCATTGGAGCTGTGTGGGAAAGGGCGTGGCAGGAAAGCAGTCAGTGTAGCATGTGAAGATAAGGTTACATCGTTATCCACAATAGCAAAAACATGGAACCAAACCAGAGGCCCATCAAAGGGGGACTGGATAAAGAAAATGCAGTCCATATGCATGATGGAAAACTACACAGCCATAAAAAAGAACAAAATCATGACCTTGGCAGCAATATGGATGCCACTGGAGCCCACTGATCTAAGTGAACTATCACAGAAATGAAAAAACTGAACACCACAAGATCTTACTCATAAGCAGAACCTAAACATTGAGCAAGTGAGCACAAAAATGGGAACAACTGACTCTGGGCACCACTAGTGGGAAGAGGGAGAGGAAAGGAATTAGGGCACACAGCCATCCACTGGGTACCACGTCCACACCAGGGGGAGAGAGAGTTCACTAGAAGCCCAAACCTCACATGCACTTAATTTACTTATGTATCAAATCCTCACACGTACTCTACAACTCTAAAATTAAAATTTTTAAAAATGTACAGTTTATTTCAGAAAAATTACTTATTTGTTTAAAAAAAGATAAGGCTACATTTGGCCTTATAATTCTAGTTTCTTTTACTTTTTTGTTTTTGAGTTGGAGTCTCACTCTGTCGCCCAGTCTGGAGTGCAGTGGCATGCCCCTGGCCACCGCAGCCTCGACCTGCTGGGCTCCAGCGATCCTGCCGCCTCAGCCTTCCAAGTGGCCAGAACTACAGGCACGCACTAACACGCCTGGCTAATTTTTATTTATTGTAGAGATGAGGTCTTGCCAAGTTGCCCAGGCTGGTCTTGAACCCCCAGGCTCAGGCAATCCACTAGCCTTGGCCTCCCAAAGTGCTGGGATGACAGGCTGAGCCATGGAGCCCGGGCAGTAGTTTCTTTTACTTTAGCAGATGAAAAATCCTACTGAAATCCTACCAAGATGATGACCCCTCAAAACTTGAATACTAAATTGATTTTCAAGGAAGAATACCCAACACCCACACATCCAGAGCACAGACGCTCTTAAGGAATTATTTCCCTGTTTCTTGCCACTTCGTGTTGATTCATGGAGCAATACTACATGAATTCCCTTCTGCCTTGTACCCACTCCAGTGCTATCCTGCAAATGGGAGAGTTGGAAGAGGAGTGAGGGAGAGAGAAAACAATTTGGGTGGTTTTCCTGAGGATGGAAAAGCATCTTTTCTAATCATCCATTACAAGCCAGAGCCTTGCACCAAGATGTATTTCTTTAGGCTTCCAGCCAGCCAAAGCCACACGGCAGGGGGTTCTCTCTACACATTCTGACTTAGACCCCTGCACTTCCCAGCCTTCTCGATTCTCCAGCCACTGCTCTGGTAGCCACAGGGTTCAGGACCCTCCTACTGGAACTTCAGGGCTGGCTGCAGGTCCTTCTTAATTCCCCTCACCGTTTGAGTCACACGTGCCTCAGTAACAACACAGCACCTGCACCAGCAGTGCCCTCATCACCATGGCAACCGCGCTGAGGATGGGACTGGATGTGCTAAAGGAGGTCGTGTTCTCATTCTCCTGCTGGTGGTGCTGCTGATATACAGTCCTTCCCATGGCCACCAAGATGTTGGCTGCCTTGGCAGCCTTTCACCTCCACTTCTGGGATGAAGGTGGAGGGGTCGTGAGAGTGAGGCTGGGGCTGGATGCCAGAAGGAACTCATCAAAGGGAGAGGTTCCCAGTCTCCAGAGAATCAGCTGGGTGACCTTTCTTTTTCTGTTAACACCGTCTGAGCTGTATTCTTTTTAACAGTGCCTTCTCCATGAGCAGCAAGAAAAGGGAAGAGAAATGCAATCAATAATTCATCGAGGCTTCCTGATACTCCACAAGCCACTTGTCTCCCAGGCCTCCATCTCCCAGCCATCGCTATCAAATGAACAGAACTCAGCTGTATAGCAGAGTAAGAAATACAGAATCTGTGGAGTAACTGGGACCAATCTGAGTCCCGGCTACGTCACTAGCTGTGTCACGTGAGTTTTGTCAACTCCTGACCTCTTGGAGGCCCTCATACCAGGCACTGATGACTGATCAGCAAGTCGATCATTGATTCCTTGTGAGAGTGAAAAGAATGCCACGGACATCTATGCCCCGGAAAGACAAGGAATTGTAACTTTCATTATATAATCATGCTGATAAGTTAAGATTTTGAATCTCTTTCATCTGCAAGTAGTGGGAATTGACAGGAAATACTTCCCCAGGATCCTGAAGCAGCTGGTGCTTTTAACATGGTAATTCTCTAAGTATGTGTCTTGGACCTATAAGCATCAGCATCATGGGGGGGGGGGGCTGGGGGGAGGCTTGTTAGAGAACAAATTCTTGCACTACCCCGGGTCTCCTAATCAGACCTCTGGTGGTGGGGCCTAGAAATTCGGGTTTTAAAAAATAGATATGTATATACTTATAGATTTAAAGAGTACAAGGACAGATTTCTACACGCTACATATATCGCCTAGGAGCAGAGTCTGGGCTATTTTAACGTACCCATCACTCAAATAATGAACATTGAACATAATGGGTCACTCTTCAACTGTCACTTCCCTCCCGCCCTCAAACCTTTTGTGGGCCCCAATGTCTGTTATTCCATTCTATATGCCCAGGTGTAGTGTACCCCTTTGTTTAACTCCCACTTCTGAATTTCATTCTTTTCTAGGACTGAGTAGTATGCCATTGTGTGTATGTTTTGTTTTCTATTTTCTTTATCCAATCATAAGTTGATAGACACTAGTTTGATTCTATAACTTTGCTCTTGTGAGTAGTGCTGTGATGGACATGCAGGTATCTTCTCGATAATGATTTATTTCCCTTTGGGTACATACCAGGTAGCAAGATTGCTGGATCAAATGGCAGTTCTATTTTGTGAATCGTTAAACTGTTTTCTATCAAAGTAATGATAATTTGCATTCCTACGAACCGTGGTTAAGAGTTCCCTTTTCTTTATGTCCTTGTCAAGGTCTGTTGTTTTTTGACTTTTTAATAATAGTCATTCTTCCTGTTGTGAAGTGGTATTCATTGTGGTTTTAATTTGCATCTCTAGTGATGTTGAGCATTTTATTAATGTTTATTGGCTACCTGGATATCTTATTTTGAAAACTGTCTGTAGGCCGGGCATGGTGCTCAAGCCTGTAATTCCAGCACTTTGGGAGGCTGAAGTAAGAGGATTATCTGAGCCCAGGGGTTCGACATCAGCCTGGGCAACTTGGTGAGACCTCATCTCTTCTCTCCTTCTCTCTCTCTCTCTCTCTCTCTCTCTATATATATATATATATATATATGGTCATTGCACATTTTAGAATCAGAAACAATGTGAACAGTTTTAGGATTCTACTACAGCTTCAAGTACCACTGCTGCCATGACAAAAGACAGTCATTGCAGTTACGAGCCAGGCACTATCATAAGCTTTTGTTAATTATCGCACAAACTCTAGAAGAGAGTTATTCTTACTATTGCCATTTTACAGATAATAAACTAAGTCACAGAGATATGGTGAAACGTGCCTAAAAATCACACAGCCAGCAATCATTACAGCTAGGATGCAAACCGTGGTCAGTCTAGCGCTAAGAGTGATGCGTCTATATCCAAAGAGAGGGCCCTAATAAGCTCCATTCTCAAGAATCTCCTTACTGCTGCCCCACTTTTTTTCCCTTGGGGTGGGAGATTTTGCACGCCATAAGACATTTGGCAAGATCTGGGGACATTTGAAGTTGTTGTAGATGCAGGGACAGTGCCTTCTGGCATCTAGTGCATAGAGGCCAGGAATGCTGCTAA